>CM036906.1:130233294-130493294 GCA_020800305.1 Porphyrio hochstetteri | reverse complement strand
AGCAGGAGCTTAAAGCACTTTGTGAGATGAAGACACAATACTGGACATGCCACTAGGGCTCCTCATACTCCGTAAAGACCAAAATGCTGTGCAAAGGACAGGATGGTTTCAGCAGCCTTTGTGGCCCACAGGTGCACTGAATTAAAATGAGTAGACATTTTACTCCATGAAGAGGAATCATGGAATCACTTTGCCAGTACTGATGTTTAATTTTTTATTTAAATCATTGTGGTTGAGACAGTTGTGTATTGTCAATGTGAATGAGCCACAGTTTTAGGTTTGAGCTTTATTTTCCTCTTCTAACAGCATTTATTTGCACAAATAAATTAGGCCAGTGTTGTGGGGTGGTACCTGGAGGGGTGACTATCCAAGGCAGAAAACAAGAAGTTTTAATACTCTCATTTAGCATGATAGCTGGCTATGCTTGCTAAACGATGAAGTCCTGTCTCTAGAGCAAAGAGTGAACCAAGGAGTGGCATATGCTGACATTTCAACTTCTTCACTGCTGTAATAGTCTGTTGCTTGGTCTTTGGGCTGCAGGACTTGTGTGGCAAGAAGGGCAGCCACCGCAGGTTGTGTCTGTCAGCTGGAAAAAACAGAGTGGCAAGGTGCTATATTTAGGAAGAATGAAATGGCGTTCTCTGTGTCATCAGTGCTCCAGGGACTGAGGCCGACTCACGGGACCAGAAAAACCAAAGGGTCTGGAAGAGGAATTAGTACATTAGCTCCCGCTCCCTGCAGGGTCAACTAAGGGAAAGGACTGGTGCAACTGGTGCTAATCCAATGCTGGGAATTGTACAGCCCTTCTGTGAGCGACTCCCACGCCACAGGAGGCTGCTCTCACAAAGGTGATTGGGAGCTTTGAGCTAAGTACCTCAATCTAGTTAGGGAAAAAAAAAAAGGGAAAAGGGGATTTTTTTTTTTTTATTTGAGTTTTTTCAGATTTAATGAGCTTTTCTGTCAGGTCTTATTTAGGCTCAGCGATACGACCTGTAATAACTTAACACTGCCTAATAGGATGGCATATTGAGTGTGGATTGCTTATCGCTACATAATCGCAAGTTGTACTGATAGTAAAGAGTCATATTGTTAGCACAGTGCTTGGAGGGAGGAAAGGAAGACAAAATACATATTATTTGGGTGTGTGTTTATAGCAAAGCTCTGTCTATACACATTGACAGTAGAATTAATTTCTCAATAACCTTACAGGCGGCACTGGTAACAAAGCCACAGATTCCTGAACTCCAAGAAAATAGGAAGCGTAAATATTTCTAGTTGTTTGGAGAAGTCACTGTTTATGAGCCTGGTTAAATACCGTGAATGTTTCAGGTTTTTCTGACAGTCTTTCTGTGAAAGGTGCACCCACAAAGGGTGTCTTTCTAATACAGCATCCTGTGGTTAGGGCACTGGTGAGGCCCAGGCAAACCGGACACAAATTTCATTTTGCTCTCATATCAAGAGCCCCCTGGAGAGATATGTCTTAGAATATTAGTGTCTTCAGCAGCACAGGCATTAAAGCAAGCACACAGGGAATCACCCATCTGCACAGGCTTAAGGATAAGAACATTGCTGCAGAAGCTGATCTCCAGACTGATGTTGCTATTTAATGTGGCTTCTAGAAAACTGTGAATAAAACTCCTGGCTTGCAGATGACAAGTTACCATGCTAGACTTGCAAGTTCTTTCACAAAACCAAAGCAGACACAGCTGCAGTCAGGGTGCATTAAGCCAGGCCTGCAGTCCCAACGCAGTGCCATGACTGCAGGAGAAGAGATTGATTCTAGTGACAGTGTCAGTGGGCACAGACATCTTTTGTTCACAACACATACTCCTTATTCGCATTCCTTCCACTTCTTTATGGATCATAAATACTAGAGATTACAGGCAATGCTTGTTTTTCCATGTCATGAAGATACACAGATGTACGGTGCTGCTTCATTATGCAATAGGCTACTTACGGTTCCCAGGGTGAGCAAGTGGCAAACCCAGTCAGCTCAAACTTCTCCATGCAGACCTCTTGGGATGGACGGCTCAGGGGTGTCTGTGCTCCATTGATAATTTGGGGATTTAGCGTTCCTGCAACTGGTGCAGGGGAGCTGGACCGGCAGCATAAGTGTGCCTTAGGTACTGGGAGACAGAGCCTGCATTTGAGCTGCTTGCACAAATAAACCCAATCCTCCTTGTCTTTGCTAGGGAGCAAGTGTATGTCCAAACTGGAGTAATCACACTGAATCAGTGAAAACTACCCAACTCCATTAAAATAGGTAATGGTCAATTATCAAGTAATTTTTAGCATCATGAGTGTATTTTAAAACCCCCAAAACCTCAGACTTATAATTTGTAACCGCTCAGTTACTATTTGGAAGTAATATAAGGGACAATATTTGCAAATGCAACTAGTACTTTTAGCATCAACTTGAAAGCTACTACTTTTTGGAACCTTTTTTAAGAGTAGCTACTGAAAAACAAGCTTCCTGTCATTCAAATCAGGTAAGTGGAAGGAAAGGTGTCTGAAATCACTGGTTGCTTTTAAACTTACTAGTTTTAGCACAATTTGGAATACTGCTCGGTTAAGTTCATATCAAGAGGAGTATTTTTTTTTAATTGTGTAAGAGATAATTGGCAGCAGAAAAGAGGAATTCAACTTTCTGTCAATAAATTGTTATCAACAGCAAGTCAGTACTTTTTTGTCTGGTATTCTGACTTGAGGCACAGTCTGCTCACTGCGGAGTAAGGGAAGGGGAAGTAGCTTCTGTGTGTGGCAGATATTGTCACGTGTGTGATGCCTTCTGGCATTGCGGATGGGCAGCCTGCACTCAGTGCAAGTGTGAACAGTCACCTTTGCGGGGCTTCACCCATAGCATCTGGGGTGCCACACATGCCTATGTGAAACTGCAAGTTATGTGAGGGGTCCTTTATACCATCATGAGCTGAGTCTCTTTCTTACCTGTTTCTTTATCTGTCCTTTTGCATGCACAGAAGAGAAAAGAAAGGTTTTGAAAGACCAGTACTTAAATGTTTTAGGTTGCATTTTTGGTGTGGAATGGAGGAAATCTTCCTTCATCAGTAAACTGTAGACTAGGACTCAACAGCTGCTTAGGATAATGGAAAGTCACTATCGAACACATGCACAGAGATAGATTCAGATTAAGAGAAGCATTTGTGGAAATACCGCAGTGAAGAAGAAAAAGGCACTGTGTGTGCAAACACATGCACCTGAGTTTATTCCAAAGCACACCACCCCTACTCCCACCAAATACAGATTTGAACTAGAGAGAACACTTGATACTGAGATTCTCCCTGAGCTTTCCTGCATATCAATGTAGAAACTTCTGCTGGTATAAAGCTGTAAGCATGACTCCTGCACACTTGCTCTGATGCAGCTTGCATTCAGGAGACTCTGCTCCTTTCCTTGTGAGGGTTGTCTGTTCTATCCTTTGCCCGGGTTTTTCTGTGCAATCTGAATACTCCTAAGGGGGTGATTCCAATTTTGGGCCATATTCAGCAGCCAGCACAGTGCTGGAAATTATCACTGCAATGCAAACACCTGGCAAAGTGAGCTGAAGTGCACCTCTAGTGTTGTGAAAACTCATTTTCAGGATATCGACGATCCTTGCAATCAAGGAATATTTTTGTCAATGGGACCTTATTATATTGCTCTCTGTGATGCAGTTGGGGAATTGGGATAGTAGGACTTCACGTAACTTTTGATTGGACACCTGAAAGAGGAAATAATTTGCTATTACAAACTATACATGCATTTCAATACAAGAAAATTATGCAGGACACTTTGGTGTTTTCAATACATTTGCTTGGCCTCAGATACATCTCCTGTTTACCTTTCCTATTCCATGGACATTTGTACAATTTTGTTTTGCTCTCTCACATGTTTGAGAATTGAGCTTTAAGCTGAAGGCTAACAGAAGGAGATCCACCTTTTTAACATGAGTGTGAGAAATTTGACTATGATTAAATTCAGGTAACATAAGTAGTAGTATTTACAAAAAAAACCTTGAAGAAGATGATTTGCCAGAGAATTCTAATACAGTTCTTGTACAATGAGATGCAACAGAGGAACGGTTCAATGACATAAAAACTCTTCCTTGCTTTTCTGGAAAGGTTCCTCATTTGAAGTGAGCAGATACAGTGTGGTTTTCACAAATGTGTGCACTTTACATACATATGTTCCTTCTCATGCAATCAGTACTTCTACTGATACTGCTGTTGTTTCTGGACAAGTAGCAGCCATGTTGTTGCTCATCTCCAGAACATGTTCTGCACATTCCCTGATCAGCCTTCACACCTCCAGTAAGAGGAGAGGGGATTTAAATATTGTTTTCATTTTACAGTCTGGAAAAATGAAAAATATCTTTAATTCCTTTACCTGTAGAAGTCCAGGTGAGAAGCAGAAAGAAAAAAAATAGCAGGTTTATTACCCGCTTTATCATTCAAGAAGAATTTTTTAAAAATATAGTTTAATGTTTTAGTATAGGTAGCCTGAAAAGACTCTAAGAAATGTGGGAGGGAGAGAGAGAGGGATGACCATCCAGAAGTGAATGGCAACGAGTCCAGAAACAAGTCTGGCTCTGACAAACATGGGAAGGATCCCTTCCTTTGCACTGTGGGGAAGAAGGACTGGAAGAGGTGAAGGTGATGTGGAAAAGATGGGAATGGATAATGAGAGTGTATGGAGGAGTTCGATGCATAAGTTGATGGAGGTTTAGAAAGCTTGAACATGATGGAGCAGAAGGATTATTGGTAAAATGTTCTGTTTGTGAAGCATATACGCTCTTTGCAGTATCAGCATGTGATTGCTTATGGCAGTAATTCTCAGCTGTATCTGTCAGGCAGCATATTACCTTTTTTTTTCTAAAGCTATCTGTTTCTTCAGCTAGGAAGAAGAACCACATGTAGTTACTAGTAGCTCATCAAAGGGCTGGGATAATAGTGATATGGTTAGTTGTTCCTTGTTCCTGTCCCAGAAAGGTCAAGAAAATTACCTGACATAATGGTGCGGTACCTGAATGTTGAGCCTCATTGTCAACCTCAACAACATTGGTGTATGTTGTATGTAACAATGCTGTCGCTCTATATATAACATTGCCACCTCCCATATTGACAGGATGAAGGAAACTGGTATTGCAGAGGTTTGTGCAATGAGAAGCTCATAGGGGAATCCTGCTGCCTTTCCTTGAATCCTTACTGTTAGGCCACTCTAGATTGTGCCAGCAATGGTTTCACTCACTTCTTCATTCCCTCAGAATTCATAATGATTTATTATTACAATAGTATAACAACCTAACATGCCTTAGGTTTTTGTTTACTAGCCTGGAAATGCTAGTATGTATTAAGGGAAGGTGTGGATTTTCACGTAACTAGTTGTGGTATATTGATTCTCCATGTGAGCTAGTCTACCCAGCTCTGAAACTGGAGGAGGGCCTCTCGTGTAATGCACGAGGTCATCCTGTTGCTCTGCAGTCTACTGGCTGAGGGACCTCTGGAGCTTTGCAGCTGCTAAACATCTCTTTGAGTCTCAGGCCAATGGCTCAGCTCCACACTAACCTTTCTCCCATGAGACCGACCTTGAAGGCTCAGATCTGAGCAACCTCAGGGTAACATAGTAGTCCTATAAACACTTTGTATCTTCCTGAGGAGATTTTAGGGTTTAAATTTTGACTGTGAGATTTTTCTTAATGTTAGAAATGCTGTTTTGTAAAGAAGGTGGTGGTCATTGCAAGCTTTACTGAATAATGAAATAAGAGGCCAATGCAGCTGTGTGAGGTAGGGGAATAGATGAGGTGAACCAATTATTCTCCTACCAGCCACAAAAAGTCTGTTTATATATGAGTTATGTAACCCAAGCTGACACTTCACCAGGCAATACTTCAGCTGGAAATTATGAACACCTTTCCCACCTCACCACACATGCTATTTGTCAAGTCCAGGGATAGAAAAATACAACTTTGAGGATAGGCATAAAGAGTTTTTAAGAGCCAGGTTGAGAATCTGTGTTGATATTGAACTCACAGGTAGTTTAAAGACGGCTCTGTCTGGTCTGAAAAAAGTGAGTGTGATGTGTCAGGATGTAAAATGAAAAATATAATAGGTAAAAACATAGTTTTGAGGTAGAGGTGTTATTTAACTATATTTACTTAAACATAGTTAATCTTCATGTTGCCAGCCACTGCATGTCTTAGTAGAGAATTTGCCCTGAACATGCCATCAGGCACTCAGCTCCAAAGGTTTGTGCTTTGTAATGGAGGCCATTCCCCCATCGCTCACCAGAACCATACAAAAATGGAAGGTAAACGGCAGTGCCAGGGCACTGCGAGGGTTGGCAGGTGGAGAGGCCTGGACCAGGGCAGGCCAGGCTACCAGCCATGGAGGGGTTTGGGTTCAGCAGGGTCTGTGGCCTGGCAGCCCCCAAGCTGTGCTGAAATGGGGGCCCCAGATGTGTGGGGTTGCTCCGGGCCAGCAAGGCAAGTTGGGCGTCCTGGGCCCCGACACACTGTGGGCTGTTAAAAGGTCTTTATAGGTTCTCAGCACACTCTTCTGTTTTCCCTCTAGGAACCAGCTTTCCAAAATATCCTCCACAGATATATCTGCAGCTAGTCTTATGCCTTCTTCAGGTCCTTTTATATGCCACAAAGCAGAAAAAGGAGATGCTCTTCAGCCACTGCTCTGTCTCTCCTCTCACATCTGCACCTTCAGAGTCACAAAGTATGTTCTAAAATTAAAAGAATGATAAACAAATACTCTGTCAAGGTGCGAATGGCAACAGGATTTTAATATTATTTTCAGGCTTCAGATTTATTAGCAATGGTTATTAATGATAAGTGTCAAGTAATTATGTATATAATTATGATAATTTTTATTATTAGCATCATTTTCCAGGTGGAAGTGTCTTCTCCTCAGAAGCCAACCCACTGAAATGGCCAAAATGGCTTTAGGTTTCCCATCTAACTCCATCAGAGCTCACTTGTTTCAGACCTTACTATTTTCTCCATTCATGATGTAAAATGAGGTTACGTTTACATCTTTCACTTTATTTTTAAAAAAATTAAATTGATGAATTTCAGTGTTTATCCCTGCATATTATATTACTATCCTGGAAAGAAACATGTCTAGTGCCTGGTATCACCACTGGAGCAGGCTGTAAGTACATGTGGGAAGGATGTATTTCCTTTCCTTTAGATGAGGAGTCTTTTGGGATTAACAGAACATTAAATAAACCTTTTCTGGACAGATTATAGTCTAATTAGAGGTTTGTGAAGTTCTGTCTCTAATTTACAACCTCTGAATTTTCAGGGAGTTTTGGTTTTGGGCGAATGCAGAAGTTCATTGTGAAACTTGACTCTGACCACTGAACTGCCAATGGCTTCCACACAGCATCAGCTGTTGACCCAGATCAACTGAAAATTTCCCTCAAACAGCACTTGGTATTAGGTTCAGGGAAAGTTCACATATCTGTCCATTGTGCGAGGTTCTGAATTATAATTGCAGATTTGCAGCAGTCTAATTTTATTGTCTTTAAACAATGCTGTATTTAGGCTAACTTGTGTGTGTTTCTGTGTTAAAAAAGATTAAAAAACCCACAACCCTTCTAGATTTACAACAAAGATTAGGGTAATATTTGCCCTATTACAGAAGCCTCAGTTTTCCGATGTCAAACCTGTGAAACAGGCTGTCATATTTTTTTCCATTTTGTTTGTTTTCTTATCTTCAAATCCCAACCAGTGCAGCTAAGCTGTCAGAAGTCTTTAGTTCAGGCATAAAACTAAACCATACAGAATTTATGTGATTTTGGGTCAAGGGATAAGTTTATTATAGGGTCACAAATAAAACCCCTACTTACTGACATCTAGGCCTCTGTTTTGATGTTGAGGCTCACATGGGAATGGAGCAGGGGAAGAAGTCAAAGCCTCTGGGCTCCACAGAGAGGACCACACCCCGCTTATATCTGTGAGCTATACAGACACCTTCTCTGCATGGGAAATTAAATCTTCATTGACAAAAACTGTTGAGAAAATAAAATATTGATCTTGCTTGTGAGACTTTTATGTTAGTCAATTAAATTAGTACAATACTTTTCCTACTAGTAAAATAAGAGTGCCATTACTATATGGAAATATAATGTTCCATAATATTTTTATTGTGAGACAGGGGATACCTCTTACGGCACTCAGAAGTACAGTTTATACATGACTATAAAGTTAGTTGTGATCCATAAACAGCAGATATAGATCGCAGATATAGCTTTGAAAATCAGTTTAAAGGAATGTGCCTTATTCTCTTCGCAATATCATATAAAAGTAGCATCATTTAAAAAAAAATCATAATCTCTTCTAATTTTTTTTATACTGAAAGACAATGAAACATCATCCTAATATTTAAATTGGAATATGAGTCTGACAATATTTTTGCTACTGCATCTTCTAAAATTAAAAACCCTTTCAAAACTAATAATTATCCAGAATCCATGTCTACTGCAGCTAGACACATAAATGTACAAATATGGGCAAACACGAATGGCTAGTGAAACAGAAGAGACCTAATACAACTGAGATTTGGGTGGGAGAACTGTGTTGCGATGTGACTATTTCTCTAACAAATGATGAGATGTGAATATGACTTGGCAGGTGCAAATGGCAGCTGTGGCCTCCTTTTTTTACCAGGCTAGTTCTTTCTTGCCCCAAGATCTGTACTTGGAAGTACCTTTAGTCTCTGATGCACTTGTGAGTGTACGAATAAGCAAACTAGGCACCCAGCTGTGGGTACTTATTTATGGGTATGTCTCTCCCCCCCCACTTTTCTTTAAAAAGCATGACTTTACCGAGCAAACCTATTGCATAATACAGACAGGAGGCTACTCCATCTTGTATCAGTTGCTTGTCATTTGGAACATACCTACAGAATAATAAAGCATTTTCTTTTTAAACTATTTTTTAACATATTGTTTGAAATGTGGAATCCTGGCACATCTTCTCACTGCAATTTCTCCCCACTGCCCACCCTCACCCCCCCACCAAAACTGTCCCAAACGTGCCATAATAAGGAAAACAGAGCATATTAGTCCAATGGGATACAAATAGCAGCTGCTATTATGATCAGAGAGTTCATATTGTTTAATAAAACAACTGTTCAGTTGTTTCACTGATGCATAAGAGAGTATGTCCTATACAGCTACCTTCCATGCATCTGACCAGCCAGTGTTTACTCTCATTATTTCTGCTCTTTCAAAGTATCATTAATACAACTTTCCTGTGAGGCTGGCCTTTTAATCTGAAAAATAGATCTTCATACCCCTTCTCTTTGGATCAGCTTGACTGTAACTCCCAACTCTGGTTTTGACTATCCTGCTACCGGGAATAAATCCCGTGCCTTTGAGCAGCATTAGAGGTTCTTCACACAGAGCTGTCTTCCATAACAGAGCTTAAGGGACAGGGCACTGGGACTGAGGTCATATTGTTCAATGGTGGGACAGTCTTCTGTAGCTGATATTTAAGCTACCACTTTGGAAGCACTCCCCAAGTTAGTTCTGAAGACAGATTGCATGCCTGAAGAATGAAATCAACCAACACTGGTTTCAAAAAGTGTAAGATGGGATGCAGGAGCATATTCTTTTTAAAACTGATGATGCCCTCAATCTTTCCCAGTGTATATAATCTCTTAAAAACCCCATTTAATTCTTCCCATTTTTTGTTATTTGCAAGAATAAACTATTTATATCAGGGCAAAGGTTTTATTATGAAAATTGGTGCAATTTGATAATACATTAGAGAAGGAGTAAACATTTGTAATGATAGCAGTTAAAGCACTGAGTGCATAGCAGACAAAGATTCAGCAAGTGAAAGACATATCTCTCTAGTAATGGCATGTATAAATAGCCCACAACCAGTATGTAGTCCATGTTATGGTCCGATGAGTATAGCTGTTGTGTGCTAAGTGAGTTCACTCACTGAGTTGTGTGCTAGCTAAGTGGTTACCCTCCAGCAATCTGGGGAAGGGGGGGGGGGGGGCACTAATGTCAGAGAATTACCCACCTCGCTGAAAGTGTAATTTTCCATAAATGTTTAAATAAATAATAGAGAGAAATGATTTTGAGTGACATTTTTATGAACAGGTTTCAATCTTTTCTCAACTTCTAAGTCATCCAATATTATCTTTTGCCAGTTTTGGACACAAGACCTGCACGAAGCCTTTGATAATACCAAAAAATTGCCAACAATCATGCATGTAGGCTCATTTCAAGGGCTATTAATTCAATGACCAGTAAATTTTAAAAAAGGTTGATTTGTATTAAGAAAAGCTACAGAAGGAGCAAGATATGGCAAGTCTCATATATATCTTACATCATTCTTCACATCATCTGTGAACTTGACCCATGAGCATTATCTCAGACATCTAAGTTACTATATTATGAAAGTATTTTTCCACAGTTGAAACACTAAATAATGCATAAAAGACTTAGTTCCAAATACTGCGGTGTAGTTGCATCAGGGAACTATTTATAGTTTGCACAATACTGAAATTTTCCTTAAAATAAGAATCCAAAGCAAGAGATACCTACTTAGAAATTATTTTGGTGCCTGCTAGTTCAGTAACTGGCACAATGTACAAGCAGACAGCCTTCTACCAGTTGTACTATCTTACTGGCTTTGCATAGTCAGAAGTAGTTTGTGTTCTCTGCTTTGATTAAATCCTTTTATTTAGTACTGTGGCAATTTCATGTCTTTCATTTGTAAAGCTCAAGCTGTTTGGCTTTCTTGCTTTGCAACTCGCGTGTGTTTTAGTGACATCTTTCATTTCTTACTTGCAGTCTAGAAATGTGAGCTGCAGTAATATCTAGTTTAGTTAACTTAAAGATGACAATAATCCCCTAAGTGTAAGAGGAGCAGAATTTAATTTTCTGTAGGGTTTTTTTTTCCCCTTCCCAGTGAAAAGCAAGACATTCTTCCCTTTCTTTTGAGTTATGACTCACTTCTCCAGATTTTGTTTTGATCTGAGTAATTAGTGTTTTTTTGTCTTTTATTCTTTATTTTTAGCAGCCACAGTCTATCTCCCACTTAGTTGCTGACATAAAAATATTAGCAGAAAAATGTTGCCTCGAAGGGTAAGGAAAAACCATTCATAAAAATCTCAGTGAGGATTAAGTGGGATTCATCCAGGAAAGATCAAGGGTTGAAAAAGATTGTTATTAAACATGTTTATAGAGTACTTTGAGAATACGGAATATTCCCTGTTCCAGTAAGCTTACAGCTTGGTGTGGGGGGTGGGGAGAGAGATGAGATGACTGATGAGGAGAAGAAGGAAGGAAGGTTCCTCAAAGGAGGGAGTTGAGGGAGGAGTGAGAAGTTATTTGGAGTATAGGAAATGTGCGATGGTGCTGCACACAGAAGGGGACACAATGTCAGGAATGAGAGGAGGCGACTAAAGAGCTGAGGGAGCCTTTAACAGACCTCATCACAGTGTTGGCCCGTTCCTTTGCGAGTGAGACGAGGCGTGGAGGAGGCTCGAGACGCGCTTCTAGCTCTCCGTCTCCTTAAGGGCTGTGAAATCTTATGAAAACCTGCTTCCTTCTGAGTTGCCTTGTGTAAAAAAACCCCAAATAAAAGTAATATTAATGAGGAAATTGACAGAAAAGATCGAACACCTCTATTTTTATGGAAAAGACATGTAGTACATTTCAAGACCTAATAGTAGTGATATCACATAGGCACTGTTTGCAGGGGTGAAAACCAGGACTTTGTGAATTTGTGTAGAGAGAGGGATGACTCTCTGCTCAGCCTGAAAGTGGGAAAACCAAAACTGAGGTAACCCAGTGCAATAGTCCTTGCACAGTACAAGACACAGGAAGCTAATAAGGAGGAAATCCCACCCCCCCATTCAGTGACCAGGAAGACCTCATTGGTCTCCCATTTCTGTTGATGGGAGACTTTGAACTGTTGGGCTCAAAACACGAGGACTAGGTTTCTTCACAGAGGCCAGCTGCTGGATATTAAGGCAATTAGGGGCATAAAACCCACATCATCTTCACATGGTGTTGCAAGCTCTTAACAGCTGAAAGCCTAAATGGAGGGAATTATTTTTTCTTGTTCACCTGTGTTCATCATCTCTTCCCTGGTCTTTGAGAGTTCCTTAGATGGCCACTGAGGATCCCCAGCCATCTATGTGTTATCAGGTTGGTCAAGGCCCTGTAACAGGGTTGAGGATCCCCTTATCTCTTATTTGGAGCTCCTCTGGGGGTCAGATTGGCAGAACTGCTGCCTTGTTCTCAAGCACCCCCTCCATTTTTTGACTGCATCCAGAGCAGCCACAAATGTACATCCACACCTACAGAGAAGCTGAAAACAGAATCCCCTAGCACAGAGTCTGTAGATTTCATATGTAAATGTCTGGAAAAATTACCCTATATTCTTTAAGGACTACAAGCAAATGCGATTTTTTGGGGTATGTGGCCATCATGTCCAAAAACACAAGCGTTCTGGATAATGAGTCAATATCTAATTAAGGGCATCACCAAACTACACTTTTTTCTCAGACTTAGTATCTCCCCACTGGGAATATTCACTAATCTCTCACTGATTAATTACTGTAAAGACTTATGCTTCTGGATAATTATAAGATGTGTGATAATGGATCAGACCTTTAATCCATTAAATCTGGTATCTTGCTTCTGACTCTGACCAATAGCTAATGCATCTCAGAAAGGTGAATAACTCCATGCTGCAAATACTCTATTGTGGAATGTGGAACAAGGAGCCCTTCCTCACCTCACCGGGTAATTGCTTTGAAGTATGAGATATAATTACCATTATCTTAGTCCATGTAACTATGTGTCATAAAATGATGAGTACTTAGTGTGTGGCAGACTGAAAATAGGATCTGAAATAACCTCTGTTGGGTAATAGAACTGGGGTATGTCTAAGAAAATGTGGTTAGCCATACCAAAACTTTGGAATGTTTTACTTAGTATCAAATCTCCAGATTGCATCTAACATCTGTTTTTTTAATGTTGTAAAAAAATCTACTTCTGAGGAAGGCACATCATGTTTTAAGAGTTTAAGACACTTCAAAATGATTTTCCGGTTTGTTACCTATAGCGTGACTGGACATTTATTGTAATGAACGGTCTCAAGGAAACCTCGTGTGTCACTTGCTGCTGGCTGGAGAGGCAGCAGGGTATGAGAATATGTGTGACATCCTAGAAGAGCTGCAGGTTCTGCAGCTGGTGGCTTTGCATGGCACCTCTACAAGGGTCAGCTGGAAAGGGCTTGTCTTTCATGTTGGCCTCAGAGGGTGTTTCTGATAAAAGCTCTTTTGATATAAGATTTTTTGCCTTCAGAGAGATGTCATTCAATATGGTTTTGGTTTGTTAAGCAGACTTAAGCACATTTTTTGTCACAACTGCTTCCTCAGCCAGTGGTACCTGGGTACACATGGTTGCAGTATCCTCCATGGCTTTATGCTACTTTATGGAAAATAACAGTAGGGTGAAGTAAAGGAGCTTCTCTAAAGCACAAGAATGTTGTTTGGGGTATTATAAGGCTCAAGAGGCTTAAAGAGGAAAAAAAATTCCTCTGGGACAGTAGAAGTTAATTGACTTCTGTGTGATACCCTAACTAATGATGCACCAAGGTGGAATCTTATTCTCACAGAAGGAACATCAGCTCTGCCCTCATAGATTTCTTATCTACCAGACAGATAAATGCAAAGCAAGTGATGGCCACTCTCTTCCCTCATGATTAGCAACCCTGCAATGGGAACTGAATGTTGGATCCTGATGTCCCATCTCAGTCCTCTGTTTTCAATGAGGTTTTTTTGTGGGGTGTGTGTTGTGGTTTTGGGGTTTTTTTTTGGTTTGTTTGTTTTTTGGTTGGGTTTTTTTTTTTCTGGAAAGAGGTGGTGATAGCAATCAGGATTTAGACCAATGTTCTTATTTCAAACCAGATTTTGGATACAGACCTGGGTTCTGGTTTCACGTGATTCAATTGAATTATGTGCACTTACTCCTGGTTTACAAAGACATAACTGAAAGCAGAATCAGGTCTTACATGTTAACACATATGGGTGACTGTGTAACCAACTGGCATACAGTAGGCACCATTAAAATCTTGACATTTACTGCTCATAGTAGTTAAATTTACTGTGCTATTTGCAGTATTCCCAAGTCTAAGAGTAGGAAATCCTTTAAATACTGCAGTAAAAGTAAATCCCATGGTGTGATAAATGTCAGGATTTAAAGGAACCCAATTTTGTTGTTGTTTTCTTCTTTTTATTTATTGCTATGTTCAAACTTTTTTCATCTCTTTTTTTTATGATTGTGGTGGTTATTTCTTTTGAACAGAATTGTTCCTGCTTTGAGACTGGCTGAGGCCTGCATTGGTGGGATAGTTCCTTAAATATTCTTCTAGACAGCAAATTTTTCCAAAGAGCATGTGTCACATAGAGGGCACTTGAGTTTGCTTTGAGAAACCTGTGACCACCCCTGCACCTTCTTCTTGGTTACCCCCTTCAGTGGGGAGTAGAGGGACTCTGAGATTTGGTGCACAGATTCTCCACCACTCAGGGCTTCCACTGGAGTTACAACATAGCAGTGAACTTGTGACTTTGTACCTGTCTCCATTGCCTTTGTTAGAAGAACCCGTCCCACTACTTTGATATTATTTTCACAGATGTACACAGCAGCACTTTTCCTTCCCCTGAAATGGCAGAAATTATGAAAAGTGTTGGAGAAGATTTTAAAATTAGGCACTTTCACAATTATACCAGACCATATTTAACAAAATACTTAGATTCCTAGAGATAGATGATTTTCTAAATCTGCCTGGTTCAGACAAACTTTGACTCTTACATCTCAAGCAACATTTAGATGGTTTTGTAAATCCTACCAAATAATTAGTTGTGTCTTTGGATGCCAAAACGCCTATAAATGCGATTTTTTAGTTAGTTTATGAGCAAATTTTGGTCTTTCTCATGAAAGCATAGATTCATTTTTTTGTAGCTAGGTAGTTTTCATGTAAAATGATCATTTTGAACAGTAACAGGAGTCTCATTCACCTTTCCTCCCCCTCCACCTGCTTTATTCTCCTCCACCCCCAAACTAAAAGGGTCTGGTTTAGGACTAGAAGACCTGGAAGAACAGTGGGAATTTTGTGTGAAGTTTGGAGCAAGCAAGTGCTGCAAAATCACCTGTGCCCACTTGTCCCATCCAAATATTCTCCCCTTGTGTTATGACAAGGAAGGGGAGAGAAACAAAGAGTGACAGTGAAAGGATGGGGGGAAATGAGAATTACTGACCTGGCTTAAGTGCACGGTCTATTTTTGGAGAAGGGTTAATAGTGTACTGCCAGTAGACTGGTTCCTCTCCATGCACAACAACTGTTGGGGATGTCCTCTCAAATCTGGCTATTGCCTGGTTAGCTGGCATGTGGTACAAAGCAGGAAATACGAGTGTGCCAGGCATATATAACTGTATGTGTGCCACTCCTGGTCCATCTGCAGAGTAATACTGCACCTGCCAGTTGCTTTAGCTGGCTGGGGAGAGGAGGGAAGGAAGAGAGAGTATGTATTATTAGACAGGGAAAGCCCTCCATCTTCTCATTTTCCCTCCCATTTCTTTGCTCTTGTTTCCTTTCTTTTTACAGCAGAGTTGGACAAACATCACAGTATGTTTTCCAAAAATGACTCTTTGGGAGTGGGCTTTTTTGGGGTACTGCTCATGCAGTGAAAATACCCTAGGGGGGGTTCTTTTAGTGAACAAAGCTGTAAGTGTATGCAGGTTTGTATACCTTTGGGTATCATATATCTTGACTTCGAACCCCATTTTTACATGTAGGGGATTATATTAATAATTTGGATCCTTTTTCACAAAAAATCTAAATTGCCTATAAAGCAATACATTTCCTTACTGCTCATCAATCATTTTTCTTCTGCAAAAATTTCCAGCACCCATTAAGAGCCTTAAATCATAAAACCTAACTGCTCCTGAATAAATAAAATTTGGAACTTGATATAGATGACCTACTATTTCATCCTGTAAGTGACAGAGGACTGAGCCTGGGGATGGAATAAACCAACATCAGCTGACATAAAGGATGCTCCATCCTCAGGATAGATAGCAAAATCTTCAAGCTAAGCATCTTCAAAATTCGTGAGTAGTCTTGTAGTGGTGGTTTGGGTTTTTTTTGGCTTCCCAGAAATCTACTGTCTTTCAGTGGGAGAAGAAAGTTTGCATATATTCTTGATCCAGATTTAAAAAAATAAAAAAAAGTTTTTGCCTCAGGGCTTCTCCAGTGACTCTAAGGAACTGTTGTGTTTCTCTGTTTCCACAGTTTTTCCACTGCAATTTCAGTATCTCATCATTTCCCTGCAAAAAAGGTTTGTGAAATCCAGATTTCTGTAGAGTCCATCAATGGTATTCTGGAAATAGCAACCAGAGCTAAATTTCTGCTTCCTCAGTAAGTGTTAGGCTTAGCTCTTGCTAGTAAAAAGAGCACATGCTTTTGTGTCAGACCAGATCTATTGCACAGAACCCACAGGACTCCTTTTTCAACTATATTTGTATGTATTTGACTTTTGTGGTCATGTACAGGAAATAAGTGTGATGGGGGGAACATTAAATGTCAATACACACACGTTCATGGCAATCCCCTTCTTGTTGTCTCCTTGTAATGGATTTATTGATTCAAACTTTCTCTGTCATCACAGACACAATGCTCATGCACACCGTGCCAGACTGCACAGCACAACAGCCAGGCATATGATATCCAAGTTTGTGGTGGTGATGGTGAAACGGCGACAGGTTGGGATTACTGTTTTTATTGCCAGGGAGTTGGGTCGTGGTGATCACATTAATAATGTGAGCTGTGAAAACAATGTTTGGCGATGCTAAAAGCTACTTCTCAAATGACGTGGTGATGGCAGGGCTTTTTGGGTACTACATGTTTTCACAAATGATATATTGCAAGCCTAAATAATATAGATCATTTCTACATATTTTATTATTAGCGTGAAAAAAATGTAATTATAACAGGTTTTTTAAGTGCCATGTGGCTTGTATTGTCTGTTTATCAGGTATTTCACTGCTGCTCCATCTCGCACTCATCTTAAGTATATTTACTCAACACCTCTGACTTCAAACAGACAAACTCTTTTATCTGACTTCACAGCATATTCTTCTCACAGTGGTGGATGTCATCATCGTTTTCTCTTGACATTGTTTTCACCACGTTTCCTTACTTTCATTCTTACTCTCCCTTGTTTCTGTTCCCTCTGGTACCTCCTGCAGGCACATGTTTTGCCTGAACAGGAGCAGAATAACATTGCATGTAGCAGAAAAGACACCATTTGGCTAACACGGCTGTGACCCACTGCTTTCTTAGCCTATTCCATCAAATTCGCCTCTAGTATTCAACATTCAATTCAAAATACACGTCCTTGGGGGTACAGACCACATTTTTGCAGTGCTCTCAGAGGTGTCAAGTTATTTTTGGAGGTAGCGGATAAAGTGCAAGTATGTCTATAGACACCAGTACCTAGATCTGCCTTAGAACAAGAAAGTAACTGCTTAGCAACTAAAGCAGTGCTTCCTCAAAATAACAACTAGGAAGTCCAACTATTTGCATTAACTAGTATATTTTTGATGGAACACCATGAGATATAAAGAACTCTGTAGCAGAAGTAAAGATGGTAGACTCTGTCCTGGAATAAATGGAAAATGGAGTCCCAAAATGACAGCAGACTGGTTCAGCCAAAGGTCAAGTCATCTGTGAGTTAGAAGGAATTAGTTTTCTAGGCACCAGCAAAGCAATGAGGCTTATCAAACAATGCTATTTTCCATCAAAAAAACCCCCATCATGGCAGCCTCTGTTTTCTACTTTCATAGATTTCCACTAAAAAAAGAAAAAAAAAACCAGAACAGCAAACAAATACATTTACTTCTGGAATGGTGACACCCTTTCACTTATTCCTTTTTCAGAATTGTTTTAAAATAGTGAAGAGAAAGCTGAAGAGGTGGAGTTCTAGTGAAATTTTAGCCACTGTGGCCACAGACATCCTGACTTTTGGTCATGGTGTGCTCCCAATCCACTTCTTGTTTCTCCCCATATCCTTCAGGGATCATCTGCAGCAAGGTCTGGTTCCAAATGACTGTCCAGCTATCCTAAGCTGTTGTTGACAGTTGAAATGCTCAAAACGACATGCATTGCACACCGTCTCATGAGACTGGCCAAGCTTTCATTAGTTACCTCCTTCCCTCTCTTCCTCCTCTCCTTTCCTTCCCTCTGCATCACCAATACTGCATTGTCATGCAGTTATTAAGCTTCAGACACTGGTAAAAAGCATTGATACCGAAGGGATGCTGGTTTTCAGCTGCCTTCCTTGCACCCTGTGTTATAAATACATCTTACTGCCCAACCGTATACACAGAAGATCTGGAGAGCGCTGAAACGCAGCACTCTCCTGATCACTGTGACAGTGATAAGAGCCCAGCAGTTCTCAAGGATCTAACTTATGACAGGCTTCTTTAAATCAGACAAGATCTTAAGTGCCTGTCGTAAGTCAGTCATCCTTCAAATGCCCCCATTTCCTCTATGCGAGTTCTTTACAAAGCTGTCCATCTGCGTTTATATATAGGCCTGTGGTGAAAAACCACTGTAAGAACTAGGTCTACAAGAAGATATGTGGGTTAGGTGTCCTGTCCCTAGAGGAGAAATATCACCTGTGCTATATAAAACACCATTTCACAAGGGTTCTCCCTACCAATCCCATAACCACTGGGCTCCAGCCAAATCCCAAAGTGAGTTTGACAGAATAAGGTGGAAACCAGAGCTTTTGCTATACAGAGCTGCAGCTTTCAGAAACTTGTCCCATTGCTGCTTTCTAGCCTTGATTTAGATGCTGCAGAACTTCATCACCGTAGCAGTGGAATAGGGACTTTTCTTAAAATGAGAGAACACAAGCAGTGACTTGTCTTATGCTCATCTGGTCTTGCATCCACCCACCCATTGCTTTCTCAGGTGAGGCCATAATCACTTGTCCGAGAGACCCAGGAGTTGGGCATGTCTGAAACGCTACGAGTTGCATCAAGCATGCACCTTTAAAGTTACATCAGAATTAAATAATCAAGCTTTGATTCAGGGGCTGAGTTGCAAAACCAGGAGTAAAAATATAGTCCCAGTTGACCAGAAACAGATTCCACCGTCCCCGCCTTTTTTTTTCAGTATGAACTACAAAACAGAAAAATGCCTCATCCAAATCCAAGAAAAAATTTCTCTTTATTTTCTGATTTTTTTTAATCCATTAAAAATCTCATTTCCTACAGAAATGAGAACAAAATATTCCAAAACAGAACACCAGAATATTACTTTTGAAAACAGTGTATCTTAGGAGCTTTAACTTCATCACCTATTTTTGAGCCTTTTTATGGATAAAACTATTCATTAAATCTAAACTAAATATGTGGGTAGTTGTGGTCAACCTCAAACTGCATATTTGGTGGCTAAACGGTTCTCAGGGGGAAACTGCCCCACCTTAGTTCCAATATTTAATTTCTTCTTTAGCATCACCTTTTGAGAGAAGCAGAGAAATATTGGGATTTTGATTCTATTTATTCCTAGAAGTGCACCAGGGCATATCTAGCATTCCTTCCTTTTCCTTTAAGAAATAAGAATTTTTCTCTAACCAACATGTTCTTAAACTAATGGTTTGGGAAAAACCTTCTCATCTAACGAGTGGTCAACCTTGTCTATGTATTCATTTTTCTCCTCCCTGATAACCTCCACAGAAACCTGGCTTTCCTCTGCATTCTAGGAATGCATAGGAATGCTTCCTCAACTTCCTTTCTCCATCTTGCAGCAAGCTGTAATGCTCAGGTTTGTCTCTTTTTCCTTTGTAGACTGCTCTTGTTAGTTTTAATTACAGCAGTGGAGGACAGTATGCTAAAGAGGTCCCCAAGGAGGTGGCATTAATGGTCACATGTCCCCCCTGAGTGACAGCATCCGTTCTGGTTGCAGCGCTGCAAAGACATGGGGGCAATTCTTGTATGGATTGGTAAGCGGACTTTATGTGAGAAGATAAATTAGCAGGCATCTGCGTTTCCTATTTGAATAGGCTATGTGTGACTCAGTACGCCTTTTGTTCAGTGGGCTAAAAAATGGCATGCAACTCCTCATCAGTATTGAAATTTTAAAGCATATTTAATTTCTACGGCATATTTTTGAGTGTAAAGAAAAAAAATGTAATGGATTTAGCACTGTGCCTTTCAAACCATCAAACCCAACGCTGAAACAAAAAAAAAAACCCCTAAGAAAATCACAGCAGAAAAAACCTGTGTGGTTTATGTACAGAAAGAAGCTAAGACACATGTGAAATAGTATCTTCAATAGTGGTTTTATTACAGTGTCGGTGCACACTATGCATGCATACGTCCGCTACAGATTCCCATTGCTGGTTTTGTGACTTGTATTAAAGCATACTGAGATTTACATCACGAGATGTAACTCTTGGAGGTGTTTTTACGCCAACCTTTGCCAAAATTCAGCACGTGACTTTTAGTTTGCACCCACTGTTGTGTTTGCCAGCGTTCTCGTGAAGTAAGAACGCTAGGCTAGGCGCACAGTGCACTGTTAACATACGTTAGCTGTGCCTTGTGGCAGTATTCAATCAGATGAATAAATGGAGCAGTATGTCAATGCACAGTACGATTGTAAAGCAGAATCATACGGAAAAAGTTGCTACTGCAACATCTGCATAGACACTGTCAGAGCATCAAGGAATGCCGTAAGAATGCCATTCTTGTCTCATTGGATTGAACGCAAACAAACCAACCACCATCGAGCATGGAAGGCGTTTTGAAAAATATTTTTAATGGTTTTTGAAAAATAATTATAATTAACAGCACAAAGGGAATTGAAATTGGAACCCAACGTTTACATAGTGCACGCTAAGTCTCTGAGTGAGACTTAGTCTTTGTTTACTTAGTCTACAAGAAATAGATTACAACATTCACCTCTGTGATGAAGCCATTAGTATGCTTTTTGGACGCTATCAAATACTGCTGCTATCAAATACTGCTACTTCTATTACTATTTTTAATAGCGATTATTATTGCAGAAGGAATAATGGCATATTTATGATACCAGGTGACATCAGAGGAAAAGTTGTTTGTCTTACAAGGGTCTCTAAAGAGCCAAGTTCTGTGCCTAAGGAGAAAACAGCATCTATATCAGGATCCGTTAAGAACAAGGATCGGAATTTTCCATGTTGTCCAACGCTGCAATACTTCTGCTTCCTTACAATGCCAGCAGAAAGCAGGGAGGCAGGAGGGTGGGAGAGGAACAATAGATCAACAGTTCTCTCTATGTTTAAAAATTCACAGCACCTCTGCTACACCAGAATATTATGTGACAATAATGTTAGGCCTCTGATTTATACCAACAGATGTAGGGAAATTCCAAATTAAGGCTGTCATTCTCCCCTCTCTGCAGATCCTCGGTTGGTGCAACTTTATGTAGCACCTCTGAGTTCAGTGGAGAGATGCCAGTTTACATCAGCTGAGGATCTGGCCCACTGCGACGCAGAGGCCTTAGCTCTCTTTAAATCAGATCCACAGTTACTGGTAACAGAGTTGCTCCATACTTAATATATATTTACAACACGCAGGTGTAAAACACACACAGGAAGGTCATAAATTTGGAAGCTCACTATGAAAAAGCCTCCTGGTTATGAATGGATTTTTAAAACGTTCCCTTTGTTTTATCTTCAAAAGATGTAGACCGGTGGAAAAATATGCAAACGCTATGCCTTTAAAACACCAAATGCAAGTGAGTTTTAATAACCTATCAGGATCTTAGTCCATCATAACATTTAATCTGCTTTACATCTCACTTCCTAATCGCTACTTTCATTCCAATTGTGAGCAGAGAGGGTGGGGGAGAGATGAGAATTTCAGATAAGTGCCAGTAAAACAAGTTTGCTCTACAGCTGGCAAGCGCTGTGCACACGTTAACGGTGCCTTATGGCAGTATTCAATCAAATGATTCTATAAACTAAAAATAATCACCCTAATACTAATACCTATTATTCTTCATTGTTACTGGTCGCTATGGTGCTGCATCTGACTATGAAGAATTCACCGCCATTATTACCCTCAGTGTCTCTCTCTCTCTGAAATGTGATCTAATTGCAGAATCCACACCTGTTCGACAGTTCAATAGAAGCCTGCTTTTGATGTGGAAGCAGACTTTCAAGCAAACACACACACACACACACACGCTCATACACAGGCACACGCGCACGCGCAGGCACACACTCGCACACAAACGCGTGCACGCACAGACACACAGACACACAGACACACTCCCCCAGTTCACGGAAGACTTCAGCTGGAGGAAAAATAGAGTGTGAGTTGATCGGAAAATAATATTGCGAGGAGTAAAAAGGAAAAAAAAAAAAAAAAAAAAGCTTGTGTTTTGTGGTCATTGGAAGATTGCTGATGGGTGCATAAATAAAGCATGCTGGAACATCTGTTCTTTGTTGTGCATTCAGCTTTTTAATGTCTTCAAAGAGCAGCACTGACGCATCACTGACTACCACTCCCCATTCAAGCAACATTTTACCAGAAAATAATAAACCTTCCTGGTGGGGTGCAAGGAGCCAAGGCATTTGGGCAATGCCATTAATTTGGAAATATCTCTTTTTCTGGGATTTTTAAATATCTCTCCCTTTGAACGTTGTTCAAATTTTGGGATCCAGCCTGGAGTCCCTATCAGCCTGAGCAGTAAATCAGCCTGAATATTCCACTCAAGCCTTTTCTTTCTGTACCAAAAAAAAAGAAAAAAAAAAAAAAAAAAGGAAGAGGCTGTTGTCAAGTCGAAGTTTATACACATTTTCCCTCTCCTCTTAATTCTATTAATGTTAAAAATTCTGTCCAGAGGGATTCTTTTTTCCTTAAGTTACAGTATTTATTTATACTGGTAAAATTCAGCGGCAGTGAAGACCCCTGACAGTTTAACAATATTGGCTGGTTATTTTGATACACTGTGCTAGGCAGCAAAAGATTAAAACCAGAGCATCCTAGACTGAGAGAAACCAGCTTGAATTCTAAAATAAAATTTTAGCAGCATGGATTTCTCTTGCCATAGGCTATGAGGCTACTATGAATTTCAGATGCATCTCCAGAGCTGTCAATGAGGTGGAAAGATGGGATTGGCATTACAAAGATTTGTTGCAATGTGATTCAATGTAATTGCAATCGAAGGTATAGCAACATTAAATTGCAGCTGAGAAAGAGGTGTTTATACATGTACAGTATAGGAACAGGCATTTGCCCTACCACTCTAGGACCATGACAAGATTTTGTGTGTGTGTGTGTGTGTACTACTTTCTTCTGCTCTGCTCTTTCTTTCTAGGTCACAGCTCAAAGATATTGGAATACCAATTAGATGCTGGTGGGTTACATTCATAATGAGCCTGACGATGGTCTTGTGACAGAATGTTTCGGAAAACACAAACACCTTTTAGGACAGTTTGGTACTTAGAGACTATAATGTCTCTGTTCTATGCTAAGAGGTTTTTTGGCCTTTTGATTGTTCATCTTCATTTTGTCTGCTCCGACAACTAGCCATTGTTGCATAGTCTAGCACAGGAGTAGGTGGTGGTGGCTCGGGCATACCACTGACATCAGTGGGTACAATGTCTCTTGCGTTAGTAGCAATGTCATCAGTCTCCAGGAAACTTCTTAGCAAATTTTTTCCTGCTCAGACCAACTGGATCGTGATCTTAGAGCTGGAACGTGTGGTTCACTTCTGTTGCTCCTGAGGAAAACCATGTTATTTTATGACTGGAAAAAGCATGAGATATATATACCTTCCTCCTCAGCATATTATAAAGCCTGTGGCATGACTGTGTTACTACTAACATCAAAGGGTGTGTTGCTATTGATTTTAATAAGAGCAGGAACAGCACCACCAAGATCATTAAAGTTCTCACAGTGCTTTGAGATCCTCAAATGCAATCAGAAAAGAACAGCGGCACTGCATTTATCACAGATGTTGGAAGGCTCAAATGAATATATTTGAGGCTCACTGAAGTGAAGGAAGAATCTTCCTATGGATGGGATCCTTGTCCCTGCAGGCTCTCTGTGCTTGACATTTAAGCAATGGATTTCACTCTCATAGTCCCTGACAAAAAGCAAATTCCTATTCTGATCTCATAGCTGGGGAACCAAGTCAGAGAGCAGTTGGAACTGCTTTCAGATGGAGTCTCTTGCAGAAATTAGACTGGAACCCAAGATTTTGAATGACATCCACCTCTGTTGGCTAGTGTCCTTTCTGCTCCTGGTACAGGGCTGGCTTCTGCTCAGAGATGGCTCTATGAGGATATTCATACTTGGTCGACAGACTGGTAAAGAGAGGAATGTACCCCTTCTCATGCATCTTTAGCTTTTGTGGTTTTGTTATGATTTTGCTCTTTAACTCAAGAATTGTTTAAATAGGGCACAGAAAGGGAACAAAAAAGACACGTGCAAAGACATCTTTTTACTGACAACGGAAGCAGGACAGGTTGACTCTAATAACACAGTATTTAAATGTGTTTGTTCCTCTGCTTAGAGATTCTTTTGCAAGGTTCCATTATGCTGTACTTACATGGAAATTGCTCATTGACCATTTAATTACACAAGGCTGTCACCTTTACTCATACTCGCTACACGGCTTCCAAATAGTCACTTTGGTATCAAGGAGGT
This sequence comes from Porphyrio hochstetteri, assembly GCA_020800305.1. Classification (NCBI taxonomy): domain Eukaryota; kingdom Metazoa; phylum Chordata; class Aves; order Gruiformes; family Rallidae; genus Porphyrio; species Porphyrio hochstetteri. Next base: position 130,468,550 of record CM036906.1, on the reverse strand, counting down.
GGGGGCCAGTTCACCTGGTAGCAGTAGTCGATATGAATAGGGGGAGCAAAACCTGGCCTGCAATAATTATCATGTAGAGACATAGTGTTTACATAGTAATTACCTTATTATTTTTATGGAAAAATACATTATTATTTTTGTCCTCCAGCCCAGAGTGCAGGCCACACAGTAATTACTTTTGGGCATAAGTATAATTGTACAAACACACTTTTTATCTCTCTGCTTCTCTTCTGCATGCACACAGTCACGTGTTCACTGCACCCAGTTACTCTGGGTATTTATCACTGCATCTTATTTAGGTCCTGAATCAAAAAGTTGCTTCCTGATATATTTTTCTCATAAATTACAAGTTCATAATGAAGAAAATGTTTGGGATATTTGGGTTGGTTTTCTTGAATTAAATTTTTTGGGGGGGGAGGGGGGAGGGGTGGGAGGAGGGTGGGGGTGGAAGGTGCCCAGAAAGAATCACAGAATCCTTAGGTTGGAAAAGACCTTAAAGATCATTGAGTCCAACTGTATTTGTCCTCTACTAAACCACATCCCTAAGCACCTCGTCTACCCGTCTTTTAAATACATCCAGGGATGGTGACTCAATTATCTCCCTGGGCAGCCTGTTCCGATGCCTGATAAAATGCCACTGAAATCACAATGTCTTACCTAAATTTACTTTTCATGGTCCATGATTCTTCATCAGTGCATACCTTTATCCCAGGCCTGTTGGTGCAATGGGTCAAGTCCTTTCGCCTCTGGGAATGTCTGTTAAAATCATATTTTAAAGCTAAAATGGACTCAGAGATAAACACTGTGTATCCTTGACAGATGGGGCCAGACACTCTCGCTATAGTCTGAAAAGAATATATTGACTCACTAGCTCATCTTCTTTTCATAGTGAGAAGTACTCCATTGATGACATTTCATGATGTTTAAAATGTGGGTAGTATTGCCTGAAAAGACAGAGCTGGAGGGAGGGGAGAAAAGAGATAATATTAGAGAATCAGCATGCCAATGTACAACAAAGGCCAGTCTCAATCCTGAACTGACACTGTAGGTGGATTTTTACAGCACTTGTGACTGTTACTAATTGGGACCAAATCTGAACGTTCTGCAACATGGCTCAAAAATAGCTTAGAGCAGACACGAAGAGTTATTTTCCTATGCTTCTTGGGCATCAGTTTCTAGACATGGCCACAAACAGTGCAGAGAGTGAAAGAGGCAATGTTGCCTTGGATGAAAAGGGACTGAAACATCAGCTAGCACGAATTTATTTAATGTTAATACACTTGTGTTAGTTGACAACTGAAGAGGATCAGACCCAGAATAGACTCATAAGGCTACGATCAGCTGCAATACGATAAATATCTTTAAGAAGAAGCATGTTATTTGAGTAACATTCAGCAAAAATTCAGATGAGAATCACCTCTACTATATGGGAGACGCAAACTCTATACTTAAAAAGTGTATATTTTTTGACTGTTCAATCTACTTTTAATGCCATCCATGAGTATCTCTTAAATCTGCTTGTCTTCCCTGTATGCACTAATCACTGAAGAAGCAAAAAAAAGGGGGAAGATATAGCACAATATCACCTAATAATCTAACCCCCATTTTTTAGAGGAAATTGTCAGATGTCCTATTTGGTACTTGGCTATTTATGTTAATATGTTACCTGAAATTTAAGTAGATTTGGGTGTCTATTGCACTGAAGACATGACAAAGATTTATAAAGCTTCATCACAATGAGTAGAACTCTCTGAGAATATTGACAGTGAGTAATGCTGCCTACATCTCAATGGCAGCACTCTATACCTTACCCATTTTCTACAGAGAACAATCATATTACTACCGATTAGTTCTTTCTATCCATAAATGAAAACTCCCCTTGCTTATTGATTCACTTAGTTCAGTCATTTATGATACACTTGAGTAGATATATTCTAGCTAAAAAAGGTTGGGATGTTTTCTTCTGGTCAGTGATAGGGTTGGAGAATCGAGTTTGCAATCCTGAGACATTTTACATCTCTAATAAAACCTCCATATGGTTCTGTGACCTACAGAAAGTATTTTTGGCCTTTGATCTCCATGTCATTCAGCACACATAGATCTGGCCAGGAGGACCAAAGGAACACATCTTCTTTTAGCTAACTGCATGTTCTCTGCCAAAGTTATATAATTTGTTGTGACAGATCCTTGCTTGTGGATGAGCAGATAAGTAGAAGGAAAAGAAGGATATAGGAATGTGACACAATGGAAGACAGGAGTGTAGGAGAAATAATACATACAAGAGGAAAAAAAGAAATGGGATGCACAGTGATTAGGAAAGGGAAAGAGTAAGGCTTCAGAAAACACTTTTTTAGTGGGCAGTGGTATACAAAGACTTCTTTAAGGTGTGTGATGTGCCCTCTAAAAATGTTAAGGATTTCACCATCTCCATATTTCACATGAGTTGTTTTTCTTACCTAGACATGATTCCCACCACAGTTATGTGAGATCTACAGCAGGATTTTCTAATCTCTTCTAGAAATCGCATGGACTGGGTGTATCTTGTAAAGAATCACTGGGAACTTCAGTAACAAAATACCTGTAGTGGGGCAGCAGAGCAGTTTGGGGGAGGAATATGGTTTCAGCTTACAGAGTGCCAAAAGTACTTAGCAGGATATAGCTGACAAGCTGTTGCCGAAAGCTATCTTTTGTTCATTCGGACTCAGTATGGAATTCCCTAGTATTTGAATGCTCTGGAACCAAGATGAGAATGTGTTAAGAGGTCAAAACAACAAAACATGATAGTTTTCAATCATCAGGAGGACTCTATAAACAAGTGAAGTTTGGGGGCCCTTCCACAGCTAAAAGATGGCCAGCAGCTATGTTGTGACCTTTCAAACTGTTTCCCTTGGGATGTCTGATGGGCCTAACACGAGTACCAGGGGAATAAACCCCCCCAACAACCTTTGTCTGGTTCCACTTAAGAGAGAAAGCTGGACTTGAAACACAGTGTCAGAAGTAAAGGTCAGTGCTTTATTTACATGAGCTTTATATGCCAGACTTCTCCCCTCTGCTTTCTCTTTCCTTCCCCAGAGATCTCTCCTTAAATCATTCCATCCCTCGAACTACTTAGTGACAATTTTTCTTCATCCATAAGGCACGGCTAAAGCAAGTCTTGTCTTTTAAGACACATACTTAAGGAGTAATATGATAAATAATGGCAGGTTTTGTCTCATAATTTGTGCATTTTTCTTCTGCTATCTGAGGCTTTCTTGGGTTTCATTATATACCACAGAACAAAGTATATGTTTGCTGCTGAAAACTGGAGCAAAAGCAGCACTGGGGAGAAAGTACAGTTGAGTTCCTCATTTTACAGGGAAAAGCTGCAAATAGCTGTGTCTTTCTGAGTATTGTGAAATCCCCGGAAGAAAAGGCCTTTGTTACAAGAGCACCTATTACACTTGAAAAACTCATTCCTCCTTCTTGAACAGCCTCCACTTTCAAGCGTACCTGCTTTTTTTCTCTAGCTAGTAGACAGGGAAACTTATTTAACAAAGTTGGGGTTTCATCCAGTGACTCCTTTTATCAGTGGGGATCTTTCTACTGACTTCAATGGGAGTTGTGTGCAGCTCCTGAATTGCTATCATTTTCGAACTAGTGAAGACACTTGAGCATCTGGTGCTGTTCTAGCGAGCTTCTTACACAGCTTTGGTGAGAATTTTGAAGCTGACATAGAAAGAATTTTCCAGGGCTCACAAGCTCTTTGTATCTCCTTTTCTTTTTAGAAACGCTCCTGACACACTTGTGATACTGTTTGAATATGAAAAAATAGAAGAGAAAGCTAAACTGAGCATTGTAAAACATTCTGGGCAAGCGTTCGCTTGAGTTTAAAAATGGACTTGCTTCTCTGTGCTTATACAGTTTTTTATCACTTTGGAAGAACTGTGATATGTGATTGCTCTTGGAATGTGGAGTTCAACTAGACTCTGCAGGCAATACGTGTCTGGGTTGTGAAGAAATAGCCGTGCTGGAGGCAATGCTGGCACAGGCCTCCCGGGGCTTCTTCTGCCTGGGTTTGGGCGGGCAGTTTCTCTATCTCCCACTGACTGATTTCTTTCATGTGAGGTTGAGGAACACGGATGACAATCTTATGCAGCCAAATGACATCTTACACAAGGTCGGGGCGGGCAGGGAAAACACACACATCTAATACAAGTGTAGTGCAATTCATCTGTGCTTCCTCTTGGGAAACAGATCTCCCATTTTTTTTTCCATCCCATGAAACAAACCTTATTATTTTTCTCCTATGATGATGACGATGATCTAGAAACAGGAAAAAGACCGTGTGACGTATGTGACGAGCAGCAGTGAACGGGCACACACAAAATTTGTGTATCTGGTGTCAAACAATCGCACTAAACTACCTGTGCTCTCACTATACAGTAAGAACCTACTCAAATTCTGCGGAATGAGAATCACATTTAGGAAAAAGCAGTCTGCTCACGTATGTGCCATTAGTAGAAAGACTGGCAAATAAATTATCTACTGTGAATTACGCACTAATACAAGTGCCTGTGCTATGTGTGTCTGCGTGAATTCATTTACACATGTTGAGGTATGTGTATGCATATGAACATAAGAGTATCTCCTCTCTGCCTCTCTTTCATATATCAGTGCAGTAACCGTAACGACTGCCACGCTACTTCTCAAACACCGACAGACCAGTCCTCTGCAAAGGGCTGGGTGTACTTGCTTTTTTTTCCCTCTCTTTTCTGTCATTTTAATAAAGAGGCTCGTTCCTTGATACCCACTTCCAAAACTCCCACTCACTTACTTCAGAACAAATCCAGCCTTGTTTGTACATGCGTGCGTGTTGAACAAGCCCTCATAAAGTGCCTATCACATCATTATTTTGTTTAAACATTTTTATTTCTCCAGAGAATTTAAAATACACAAACATGTGATTCCATGAGGAAATGATCCAAAAGAGATTATAAATACAGCTATAAATGTCAAAGTTCTCAAAACATTTCACTGGCTCTATCTTCAGAAGAGACTGTTTACAGAGAAAACCCACGTCAGTGTTTTATTATTGTTATTGTGTGTTAAATGTTACAAATGCAATCTGCTTGCCTTACATGTAAACCGTAGTCTCCAAATATCTCTAAGAATCACCTCTAATAGTTGTACTCAGAGACAGGATTATAATTTAGTAGGATATTAAGCAATCTCTCCACAGCAGGAATGGTATTTGGGTTTCATACAACTCTCATCAGAGGCACCTATCCTTAATCTCCCCAGAAATGAATATTTTGCAGTGGATCGTCAACCTGGGCCCCAGGGTTGCCAGAGGGATTTGAACATGGAAAGCTCAACTTAAGTTCTTGCAGTCTCGGGATCAAGCCATTTTTATTTATTAAGCAGAGCAATCAAAGGCTTTTATTTTTACCTTTGTAATTTTAAAATTCTTTCTGCATCTGTCTTCAAAGTGAAGAGCTAGAAGACCCCTACTAAAATAATCTCACACTTCTTTCCTTCTCTGTTGGAAGAGGCTACCTTCAGAAACGAATGAGTCTGAGTTAGGAGAATGACGCAGGAGATCACCAAATCTCTTGTAAAATACAATATGTCTAAATTTGACAGTGTAAGTTTGAAATCCACAGCACGGTATGAATTCTAATAGAGAGGACTTGAGTAACACATATCTGAAATTTGTCACGGGTATTTAACTTGTTAGGAAAAATGTTAAGGCTGGAAGATCTTTTTCTTTGGTCTACTTGAATGTTGATCACGGCTGTTTGCTGCAATTATGGAAAACAAAGTAATATTTAAATTTCAAAATTTCTTTTTAAAGGCTGCATAGGAATTTTGGACATGATTTCCCTGTAGTCACAGGAACCTGTGGGAGACATTTTGTCTGGAGGGTGGTCACAGAACATCCATTTTATGTTTTGCAAGCTGCGAAGTCTTTCCCTATATCCTCTATGTTTATTTAAAGGCAACATCCACAAAATTGGAATGTGCCACAGGGGAAGAGCAGTAGAGGACAGGGACATCACCAGTGCACTAGCCAGTAGTGAGTGCATTTGTTAAAGGAAAATACCTCCGGAAGAAGCTGTATCTTACTATCAGAGAAAAAAAATTCCTCCCAATTCTCTAACAATCTTACATAGAGGGAAAAAAAATATTCCTCCTGGCTGTAGATCAAATTCAAATTCCAAATGATGTAAATAGTAAATTATGTAAATACAGTCTTGTGTTACTCTTGTCTTCTTAATGTTATTGTCCTTCACCTTTCTTTGCAACAAGAAGCAGAAAGAGTTTGAAGCTCACAGCATTTCAACATGCTTCATTTCGGTGCTGTCTGGAATGAGAGTTGTGCTCCTAGACCCTTGAATTTCAACAGTAGCTACAGGGTAAAGTTTTGCTCTTAAGCATCCATCCTGACTGTGCTCTAAACTGTCAGGAGCTCGGAGGAGAATAAACAGAACATGGGAATAATCTGACCACAGCCCCCTCTGGATCTGGGGCCTTACGGGAATAGTGCACAAAAGGGAGAAAATCTGACAGCTCAGTGAGGCCAAATCATTTGCCCTTTGTTTTTAGTGGTGAAATGTATTTATTGGCTACAGCTCACTGGCCCAATAGTCCAGGATTAGAGGTTTATCTCCTGAAAGTGGAATGTTTAATTCTAGTTTTGATTTTACCCCAAAACAAAGTCTCTGTAATTCTGTTTTTATGATTTATTGGCTGCAGTTTTCCCGAGATGAAAGTAGGAGTTCAGCAATCTGTTCTTGGAAATCCAGCATTTTGCAAGGATTCTCTGTCAGCAAACATGTGATAAGCAAAGACATTTTCTTGAGTTTCAGGCCAGTGGCTTATTCACAAGATATTTTCCTCTTTGAAAACAGGTCCTCGCTCTCACTGTGTTGCTCTATTGATCAATCTGTTTTGAGAGAGTGTGAGAGCTCAGAAAAAAAAGGAAGTTTCTTTTTTACCACATTAAATCCATTGAATTTGCCCAAGCCAGGCACGATTATTCTCCAAATGGAAAGGGTTTTACCCTAAGTATCTTGTAAGCTCTTCTGGATGTTCCTGCAACACACAGGGAAAGGAATGAGCTAAGCTACCAGAGATGAACAACTTTGCAGAACAACTCCCTGTGGCAGAGGGAATAAACACACTGCCCCCTGACATGAGTCTTTACCCACAGTGGTGATTTTTTTGTTTCTGTACTGGGGAGGGCAGTAGGGAAGATGATTGGGTTTTGCCTGAAGCAAAAGGAGTATGCAAGTAACACAGCCTTCAGAGGGATCCCAGTGCTATTGCAGCCTACGCTGTCTGTGTACACGGGCACGTTTATTCCCACAGCACTCAGAGTAAGTGCTTATTCTTCAGTGGGGCAGGAAGAGGCCTAGAAAGTTTTGGTTTTATCTCTTTTTCCCAAGAAAATTATGTTCTAAATTATTTTCAAGTCCTTGAGGCTATCCATGGAAAAACTGACCCACGTAGAGAAATTTCCTGTAAGAATGCAGAACATGTCAATAGTGAAAGAATATTTTCAACTCTGATGTGTCCTCAGCTTCTTCTGGACTTCTGCAAAAGCTTATCTTTCTGTGTCTTACTTGTCCACACAGAATTAAAGTCACATTAATTTTTCATCCTGCTTGTGTCCATTGGCCTCTCTGAGGCCAAGGACTGAGAATTTTTAAAAAATATTTTCTTTTTTCTAGTTCAAACAATTAATTGATAGCTAGCCTGTGACTGAAAACAGAAGAGCTTTGGTCTGCAGCCTCTAGCAGAGCTGCATAACATTGAAATTCAGGTAAGAAACTTCACTTAGTGATACTGCAAACTGAATCATTTAGTTTCCCACATTGCTGTTCAGTACCTCTGGTGTTCAATACGAGGGAAAATCTTGCTGGTAATAGAGGAAAATTAGAAGGTTTTGATGCTTACAGAAGCCAGAGGCACATTATTAAAACCAACTTGATCTTCAAAATAGTAATAGAAATTTATCAAGAGCAGGCTGCTTTTATGAGACTGGCAGGAGATCTTTTTGCCCTCTAGGCTGGAAGCACTAAACCCATCATACCACTTTTCACACTGGATAGCAACAGAGAGTCCAGAGACTTTCTGGGAGGAAGAATGGGGGAGGGGGTGTGTAAAATCCTATGATTTTAATCCTTCTTCCCCACTGCCATTTGTAACCCCCAGATTAACTAAAACTAAATCTAAATTTTATTCATTTAAAATTTTGTGCCACATTTTCCCATGCTACATTTTACCAACCAAAGATTTTCAGAATCATCTTTCTTCTCCAAATTCCCAAGATGGAAGAAGTAGGAGAGAATTAAATGCACTTGAGTATGGTTTTTTTGCTTCAGCTTGCAATCCTGAACAGATTATTCCATTTGCTGTACTTCAACTTTCACTCTTGTGAAAATCGGAAAGAAGAGCTATTTACTGCAATTATTTCCCTACCCTCCATTCATGTCTAAAACAGTGACAAAAACATAATGGATCACTTTGTTCATTGAATAAACAACCCACAAATGCAACTTTATAAGGTACATTCCCAGGAAACAGATCTATAAACCTGGTAAATGCACCAAGACCCCATCAGGGATGTTTGAACTAAATCTTAATTTGTCATTCATGAACACTTCACATGCCCCTCTAAATGAGTTATGTACTGCATCATCGACAGGAAATATAACAGACTGCACGTTGGAGATATCAAAAAGGGCTTGTGGGAGTGTTTTATTGAGCATTGCACAGGTGTTAACAATAGAGTGGGTAACACAGATCAAAGGATTGTGCAGAAGCCACTTGGTAAGTTACAAACTGCTCTTCACCTACCTTGTCTGATAACAAACTGCATGTCCACTCCGACTCCTCTCCTTGTCCTGTGAGTGCTACCTCAACAGAATAGAGGTGAGCAGCAACAATATCACTGCTAACTTGATTCTACTGCTTCAATCCCAGATGTTTTTTATGACAACTTAGAGCAAGTTTGAGGCTAACCTAAATTGTGATGATGACCAGTCTGGCAAAAAATAAACCAATCTTGCTCTAAACCAAACTTGATCTCCCACTCTTATCGGGCCTTCTGCATGGTGGGGATGGCACAGCCCCTGTGGGAGGTGGCACAGCCCCTGTGGGAGGTAGCCCATCTCAGCATTATGGTGAGACTATGTACTCAGGTATCTGAAGGACGTCCTCAGCAATGCAAACCAGCTCAGACAGAAAGGTAAGGAGTCACTCAGTTTAGGAGGGTTGCTTCCAGCCATCCAAAGAATGTCCTGTAGAAAGACAGAGAGTAGTTGGTTTTCAGAGATGGACTTTTCTTTGTAACAGGCACTGATTTATAGGAGGGGGGAGATTTGAGGTCAATGGGTGATTATCATGACTCAGTGGCACCCTAACAGTTGTACATCCACCTTCTCAATCTTCCTTCCCTACTTTTCCATCCACAGTGGAGCTATGTTATCTGTCCTGATTATCAAATGAGGGTGTGAAAGAAAAAATGACTGTGGTCATAGTGTCAAGCTTGGTAAGTTTTGTTAGAACTCTAATTTAATCTGCACTGGTTTTGTTTCAGTTTGCAGGCTCTCTCCCCAGTTTTCTGTATGCTTGAGAGCTTTGCTTCAGATCAGTAGTCATGGTGGCAAGTGCTGGGCAGTGGGCTGAAACAATTTTGTCTTGATGTGATAAAATAAAAGTGCATTACAAATGGCAGTGACAAGGTTTTAGTATTGGCAGTCTCGCTGAAAAAAAGGATGTGAAAAATGCCTGCCCACCGGTCCCAGAAGTTGTTACTGTACTGACTGTGCTACAGAGGCACTTGTGTTTTTTGAGACCAAAGAAACAGATGGAGACAGAAACACTGATTTCCATGTATACATTCTGTTAACATCTTCTCAGCTTAAAGTTCGCTTCACGTCCTTGAGCCTTCCAAATAGCACAGTAATGAATATGGAAGAAAAGTGCATGTTTTTGACTCAGCATCAACAGAGTACAACTCAGTACTCTGTGAAAAGAAAAGTACTGTGAAAGAGCCCTCCTCCTGAAAGTTATTATTTTTGTCTGAAGATCAGAGTCACATAGCAGGCACAGCATGCTGTCTAGTGTGATAGGCATTGCACTGACAAACATTAGGGGAAATTTCTACTCTGAAGACCTTGCAGGAAACTTGGGATTGTTTGGCTTGTTTTAAAAATGAACAACAGGGTCAAAAGATGATTGAGGGAATGCATCCCATTCCAGCATCCAAACCATCAGAATCATCCTCTTTTTTACAGCTGCCTCATGTACGAAGTAATGGCTGGTTGCTGACTCCCAGTACCTGAGCTAACAGATAGGGCAAGACAATGAAAATGTTGCATCCAGGCACTTGCAATTTGAAGTTTTGATAGTGTTTTTTTATTTTTTTTTCCAGCCTATTAATTTGTTCTCCCAATCAGTCAGTCCCACAAAGACGCAGCTCCCCAGGCACACATCCTGCTAGCAAACCTGCATCTGCAGAAGGTCCCTCCTTACGCTGTATGCAAATCCTTCTGGAAGCTGCGAATCATTTGACTTATGAGGTTCCTGTCTTCTATACCCAAGTCATTCATCTAATTTACATGCATTCAGCTGCTTGTTTGTTTGCTTAGCATGCTAAGTATCAGTTTTTAGAGAGATTCGCCATCTATATATGCTCTTTACAGGATGTGCTCATGTGTCACACAAAGGCTGTTTCTCTGTTTACCTCCTGCTGACTCTCTGGAGAGGATTGTGATGAGGTCTCCTATGTACCATGTGAAGATGCTGTATAGCATGTATGATATAGAGCGCTTCTTTATCCACCCCTGCTGTTGGGCTGACCCATTTGTTCTGTGGGCTTCTCTCTCTTCTCTTCCTGGCAAATGAGATGCTGACATTGTTTTGTATTCTTTATGTTCACCAAAATAAACAAATAACGAGTAGTACGTGCCACAGCAGGGTGAGTGGGTCAGAGAATTGTCTTACTGTTAGGAATCACTGAAAGAATGGCTTCAGAGATCTTTCCAGGAAAAACTGGTCTCCAGCCAGAGCTGTGCCACAACTTTTTGTGACATGTAACTTTAAAATTCAAGTTCAGTCAAATAGAAAGTTGCCCTTAAAAAAAATAAATACCCACCATCTAGAGGGAATTTAAAGATGGACTGTTTCCCCTTTCTTTCTCATAAAGAATATTTTTCAAATTTTCAAACATGGTGCTTGAAGAGCACATATTTGTACCTCGGCACCTAGAAAAAAAGAGGCGAGATTTTCACAGATGCTGACTCAACTTCCCACTGATGATAACAGGGTTTGGATCAGGCCCTCTGTTTGTACATGCCTTGTAGGTAAACAGAAACTTTAACATCTCTTGCTTGTAATCCTCTCGTACATGCAGAGAACAAAATTCACCATGTGAAGTAAGGAAGGAATAAAATAAACACACAGGTCATGCTTGCCAACAAAAGCAAACAGCAGGCCCTCCAAAGCAGCCTAAAAAGCCTGCCTGTGAACAGTTCTGGAGTCTCAGTACCATTTTAACATAACAAACCCCTTCTGGGACTACCATGGTAATTGCTGCAAGAAAAATCATTTTAATCTGGTAGCTAAGTATGCTGCATTTCAAGCCGGGGCCTAGATTATCTTTAAATACCTTTGACCCCAGGGAAATATAAATTTAACCTTTTGTATCATTGCATTTACTGGTTCCAAGTTACCATTACTATTATTTTAAGTTCTATGTTTGATAGACTATGTGACCTAGTGGAGATAAGATATAATTGAGACTGGCCAAGAGCAAACAATTGTTTCACAAGCTGTTCTGGGAACTGATCAATGTGTTAATGTCATAGCTTGCAAAGTTGATTGATCAAGTGGGAAAAAAAAAAAAAAGAAAGAAAGACCAGAGAAGTTTTTATCCATCTGCTTTCATGGAGCATCATTTCAGCCCATCCCCCAAAATCCTCCCTATTTACAGCTGCAGATAACTCCTGGTGGACAAGATTGGGGAAAAGGGCTTTCTTCTGAACACAAGTCACTCCATGTATCAGACTGTAGCATGGTCAGGATGAAAAAAAGACTTTATCCACTCATACCCCCTTGAGATTCAGAGGGCAGAAATGAATGGTTCATATGGTGTCTCTCTAGCTACTGTGTAGCATCTCTCTAAGAATGCTGTCTGCAGGGTAAATGTTATTTTTCACAATGCCTTTTGGAAAGCTCGAGTATAAACACCAGAGTAAGTTCAATAACACTCATACTGAGGACAGTGAGAACTGGGAGAAGAAGATCTACAGCTTACAAAAGCTGGGAGAAAAAGCTAAGACTTGTGTAAAAAAATGCTAGAATTAGTAACAATCTCCATTTGCCCTTCAGCTGTCCTCTCTTTTTTCTATTAAAGCTTTGGGGAAAAAAATGACAACAGTTCATCTATTTTATTAACATCCTTTCTTCCCAGGAGAATTAGATGGTTGCAGACAGCAAGGATGGAGAAGATTATTTTAGGCTAGTACCTAGGGTATTAATTATATACCTAGGGTATAATTAGGGTATAGCTAAGAATCCTGGGATAATTATAGGAAATGGAAAACGGAGGCTGAATATTTGGGGAAAAAAGTCTTTCTGTCTGTACTGAGCTGTAGAATAAGTTGCCCAAGAGAAATGTTCATTGTTTTGCATATGTAAAAAGTGATGGACTATAAATTGAGAAATATATCTTATAAATGTCTTGGCTTTCAAAACATGCTTCTCATTTGAAGTTCCAGATGATACACATCTGTTGGTGTACTCTGGTTTTCACTTGTGCTTCTTTATATGAGACATAAGAGATCATGAGATTGAGGTTAAAGAGCTGTTCCTGTGCTTGAAATCCTGAATCATTTGCTTTTCCATGCATGCCTTCTGCTGTTGTTACTGACAAACGCTCGGCTCTTTTCTCCACTTAGTTTCTAACCTGTTCCTTATGGAAAAATAGAAGCTCTGCTGGGAACAACATCACACGGAGCAACCTTTTCGCAGAAGGAAGATGGACAAGGTGCAGGAACAAATCCCTCCAAGCTCTAACTTTCAGGATTACCGAAAATTATAAGAAAAATAAGGAAAAAATCAAGAGGAGGAACAGGAGGGGGAGAGGAATGAATACCCTTACTGCTAGCATAAGGTGGCCAGTGAGAATGAAGCCACCACTCATTTGGCTATGAAAGAGGTTGTATTCTGGCACACCATCTATCATCTTGCTCAGCCAGCAGCATGGACAGAGTGTGAACAAGGGTATCCAGGTGAGACACAGGCAAAAAAATATTTGAAATGTCCTTTTAATGACGAGGGGACTTTGGTCTGTGCCACTAGCATCGACAAAGATTGGATTATCTGCATACCTCTTCCTCTGGCAGTACCTGGTAGTGCACAGCACTTGCTTAATCAGAGCTTCTTGAGGGCAGAGAAAAGGGAAGACTGAAAATTACAACTAGTATTTTGAACTGCAGGAGAGTGTCCCTGTTTTTCCTCTTGTTCTTTGTAGGAAGCTAATTGCTGTCATCTTTCTAGGAGAGAGTGCCCTTACAATTGAATCTCAGGAGTTTTATAACATGGCTTAAAAATGGTTTGTTTATTATTTTGGGCTTTTCCTGTTGTTTCTCTCCTCTCTCCACAGATGTGCTTCAGAGAAGCTAAGTGTACTGTACATAAACAGCGACAGCAAAAACTACTTTCTTTTTTTTTTCTCCAGGTTTTTACATACCTTTTTAATGACTTTCAATCAGAGACAATCTGTAGTAATAAAGCAATGGATGTTTATTATTATTGCTATTACATTATTATTATTATTATACTGTACACTATTGTTATTGAATTGTAAACTTGAACTCTGTGGTGCATTTTTACAATTTTCTGTGATTTGCAAGTGTTTTGGGGGATCATTTACATAAAATGCAGAACTGATGGTGTTTTCATGCATCCTACAGTGAATTTCACTTTGTAGATTTGTTTTAAAAGAGTAATGTCACTCATTTTTGATTACCTTAGTAATTTGCTCTGCCTCTAGTTGGTCACAATTTTAATTTAAGGAAAAGAGTCGATGTCTCAGAGACACTGACGGATCCTGCCAGTGAATCCCACTGCCTGTGGGAAGTGCTGATTGATATTCAGAGCTTTAACACTTCCCATTTTGCTGAAGGAGGAGCTTCATCACAGACATTCTAGCTCTTCGGGCCCTATTTTTCACATTTTTACATCCCAACCACGTGTCTTGTGCCGTGCCACAGCTACAGTACTGAATTCCTCATCAGAGAGCTCTCTGAAAGCAAGATAATACTCCCGCAATCTCAGCAGTTACAATGTTGTCTGGGAGGTAAAATACCAGTTGTGGGGATAGACGGGACCTGCCTTCTCCTTGTTTTCCTTTACATTCCTTGGTGTGAAAAAACCTTTCCTTGAAGAGAGGGCATTTCTTCAAGGTTGGACATCGTGCCATGTCCTGAGACAAATACTAGTTAGTGAATAGACAGATTTCAAGTGTGCACAGGTTACTACTGCATGGAGGGCAGCAGTCATTCCTGCTGCGATCCTGGGTCAGAAAGGTTGTGAAGTGTTTGCAGGCATACCCATGTGTCTGTGGGGTACAGTAGGTCACAAGGTAAGTAGGTGTGACCTGGAGCTGAGCAAAGGCAAAGGTTATGGCTCCAGACGTGAAGCTGATGGTCCTGTTCTTTCAGCTCAGGGTGACAGATAATCCATTTTTTATAGGCATTTGCTGAATGGGATCAATCAAGGGGATGTTGAACGCATGGGACAGTTTGACCTGTGATTGTGTCACCCCTGTGAGGAAGCTTGTTATCCTCAACCAGCGCTTGATGTCCTTTTCAGCTGGGTGGTTCATATGTTTTAACCATGGTTTTAAACAGCCATTGCTTAACTTACAATCTTGCTGCTGAGCTGAGCAGAAAGTCAGTTGTACACTGAGAAAGTAATGCACGGACTCTGCTTTTCCCTCCAGCAGCACACAGAGATGTTAGAAATGTTTCCTTCACACTCACATTCTCAGCAACTTCCCCCAGCCTGCCAAAGGCTTAACCTCATGCTTTCTTCTGAATAATGGCTGACATGGGCCATAACGACTGTGGCACTGGAACCATGAGAGATTCTGATAATCTCAGGTTTGGTTGGGTTGTTTTTCCCTGAAGAAAGACATTTATTTGTAATTTATCTGCTCTTGGCAAAGCAAGCAAACAGACAAAACCGCTACTGTGGAAAGGTGGGGCCTGAGGTCTGCAGGAAGGCAGCAGCTTCTGGCAAAGAGCTTCACAAAAAGCCCAGAGGTCCCAGGGGTGGGAACGCTCTTTCAGCATTTCTTGGAGACTTGAAAAGGGAAGGACAATGGATTTAATCTCCAGGCAGGTTATTTCTATTAAAGCCCACAAGACAGTATGGCAGGGGTGGCTCTGTGAAAAGCTTGGGCAACTTCACTCGCCCAGAGTCCCCAAGAGGAGAATGCCACCACAGCCTGATGCCACACGCGTGCAGCCTGGAGGAGCAGGGAGGCAAAGGCAGCCCTGAAACCCAGCTGGTGTTGGTTAAAGCAGGAAAATGGAATCACCAAGATAAATACCGGAAGACATGCTGGCAGCACAGGGCTCCCAGTGTGGTGGACCTTATGGTGGGAGCAACAGTAGAAAAGAAGGGGAGCAACCATAGTGAGGTGAGCAAGGGGATCATGACTGGTAGTTTCTTGGCTGAGGCAGTGAAGCCTGACACCCACAGATGCAGTAGCTGTGGAAATTTTGCACCTTCATGAGGGTCAGCACGCCAGAGGAAGAAAGTTGTGACTTGTCACCCATGCTGTCACTCATTCTTGCTGAGGGAAGACTTGGACTATGGCCAGTGTGCTCTGGAGGCTGGTAGTTAGCCATAAGGGATTATTTTTATGCAATTTTATTTCTGTTTTTCATTCCCCTCTCCCTTTTGCAGTGATGCTCTGCCATTTAAGTCCATGTGCTAGCTCATTGCACATCATTGAGGGGGAAAAAAAGCATGTTCCATGTGCACCCGAGCCATGGGTTGTCTTAGATTTCTGGGTTTGGAGTTTATGCCAGGGTTTAAACATTTCAGGAAGAATTCCCTAGAGGCCCCTTGCGACTGCCAAAAAACATCCTGGCAGATGGGTTGCAACTCCACGACTTGATGCAAGCGAGTGGGAGGACATGCCTGCTCAGCATGTCAGGGCCCTGACGCCTCCCTGCACTCTTCAGCAGCAGCCATGCTGCTGGGCCCACCCTGCCCAGCAAGGAGAACGCTCCCAGAGAAACTCTCCTTGTATGCAACTATTGATCTCACCAAGTGCTGCTGTAAATGATCACTTACGGCGTGGTCTGTGATCAGGATGAAGCTGAGATTTATTGAAGTTCCCCTCCTCAAGGGCCAGGGGTATTTATCTGAATTCAGTGGGTCCTCATTTGCCTGGCGACAGGACTATGGAGGTCCTCAATCACTGCCTTTTTATTTTCGCAGCAGCAGCCTCTTTTCTTCTTGAAGACTAGAAGGGCAAAGCCCTCCGAAACAAAAACCCTTGTCAGAGGTTAAAAAAGCCCAAAACACTAATTAAAATAAATAACTAGGGACATAGTGAGAATGTTTGCCCACAAGGCAGGTTCTTGCAGGCTGTATTTTTCAACATTCCAGAAAATAACCACTGAAAATTTTGCTTTTTTTTTTTTTTTTTATTTTGCAAGCATCTACTTGCAAAATCCTTTCAGTAACATGGTAGTTTCTCTTAAACATTTAGCACGTTGCTGTTTGCAAAAAGGCAGTGAATATTTTCTTAGCACATTCTAAATTATTTGAAGCTTTTTGCTAAAATAACAAATTAGTGCTCACCTTAGCCAAACCCACAAATATTTGTACAATTATACTGCAAGCTTTGTAGTCAGAGTAGGAGAAACATTCTCTTGTATTTTGTGGCGCCAAGCAGGTTTTTTTTGTCCCACCAGATTAAGTTCGATTAACCAATGCATGAAACAATAAATTAAAACCTTTTTTTAGGAATGCTTAATTCATTAGCTTTGATATTTGGAAAGACTGAAATGCTGTGGAGGTGGGATGGAGATAAGGTCTTATGGGGCAATTATATCTGTGGGGTTTAGAGGATTAGAAAGTGTAATTGTAGCATGCAGGTGGGTCAAAATCAAGTGAAGAGAAAGCAAGCAAGGTGGCACACTACCTTCAAGTATGTCTCTCAGAAATGTCTTCTTTTTTAGGCTTTATGTAAGTTATTGTTATGCAAGTGACCTGCACACAAGTCTTCCTTGCTTTTGCCTCCTGTCCATTGGAGGCAGCTGGGAAGAAGGTAGAGGTGAGAAAAAAACAGGTTAAAAAAGGAAAGGAAAGATATGAACTATTTCCTTGACCCAGCATAGACCTGATGAGTGCTCTGAAGGTGAGGGCACTGTGCCAGTATGGAGATTTCAAGAGGGGATTGACATGCTAAGAAGTGCCCGGTAGGGAGTAGGAAGCAGGGAGCCTTTGCTGCAGTCACAGGGCAATGTGTACATGGATCCTGGTCTGCAAGACACTCCTTGGGCAAAGACCCCCTTGCTGGAGCAGGACAGTGGTTAGGATTTAGGTTGTGTGCAAGTGTTCTTTTAATTTAGTGTTTCTCTTGATGACTGAGAAGTGGAAAAGGGTGTCACTGACCATCAGAAGTGAATGTGCTATTTTATTTACGATACATCAACTTTTTATCAATAGATAGAACTCGCTCACTCTCTCTGTAATCCACTAAGGACAACTGAAGGCCAAATATTTCAAAATGAGTTTCAAAGAGATGCACATAGCTGTTAAAAAGGGTATGAACCCCTCCCCTCAAAAAATCCCTAAAAAGAAACACTGCTATTTTGTGGAAAGTGTCGACATACTAGAAACTATTCCATTGTTTTAATATAGAATTTCAGCCTTTCTGTTTCCAGGGATATTTTCATAAAGACGTGGTCTTTATTGCTTGAGAGATCATCTGCTCCTGCTGCTTATTTATCACTTGCAGCCATATAACACACAGTCCTCTGTGACATCATAATCATCTCCAGAGCAACTAATTATGATGCCACAATCACAGGAGTGACTTCAAGTGAGGAATAAGCAGCAGGAGCAAATGAACTTGCTAAGTAACAAATAGTCTGTTTTCAGGCAAATGTCCCTAGTAATAAAATAGGAGGAGGGGGGAAACCTACAGAAAACATGACACATGGCCAGAAATGTTCGTAAATAGAACATTTAACAAAGTTTTTCACAAACGCCTCTTTGATGTCACATGCTGTAACTAGCTTCTCTGGGCCAAATCCGGAAAAGCTGGAATAGCTCCAAAGATCTGACTCACTTGCTTTGGCAAGGCAACAAAATGCTCCAGATTACTTTGCATTTACCCTGGTGCAAGTGACCCTACGATGGAACTAGAAGGCCACCATAATCTTGAAAAGATGGCCGTGAATAAGAAGATTAAAATGGTAATGGTGACTTTGGCAAGAAAATACCATGACAAACCTCAGGTTTCTTGTGGAACCACTTGGCTTCAAATAAAAGGCAAAAAAGAAAAAGATTTTTTGGAAACTGAAGACTGGGTGAAGAAGCAGTGCAGTTGTTGGTTGGGTTTTTTTTTTAATTTACAGAAAGTATACTCTATATTGAACAACAACAGATGTCCTAGGAGTGAATGCAGGGCCGTAATTCACTCTCAAGGCTCTGCTGCTGTTCATAAACTGCTCAGGCACTGTCTGACATCGGCAGAGTCCCGCAAGTGAATTACAGTCCCCTACCCACACTGGGGCCATACATTATTGGATGCAACGGGCAGCCAAGACACAGTTGGCTCATGTCATCAACTGGTTTGCAGGCAGGCTGGTAGTGAAGGAAATTTTTTTATTAATCAGAGGTATTTTTTCTAAACACCTTTGTTACTTACAGGCTATGTTCTGAAGTGAGTGTTGGTACTGCAGAATTGGACGCATTACATTTGGAATTTGCTGCTAAGAGTAGAAGCAAGGAGCTTTGAGGAACATGTTAAACCTCCAGGAGAACATGATGTCTGTTTTTCATTCTTTTCTGCCTGCACAACACCGTGAGAGTAGGATAGGACATTAGTGCCCAAAAAATGGTCTGGGGAACAGGTGTTACAGCCGATGGCAGGTTAAAATAGACCTGGAGGCTCCAAGAAATAGCCATTTCCCAACTACTAGAGAACAGCCCAGATGGTAGATATTCTGATATCAGTGAATCTTTAATACTATCTCATAAAGATTTAAAATGCAGTTCAATTTCAGCACAGTTATAAACTCACATCTTACAGTCATACCAAAAGCTCCCTTAATACAATATGGCTGCTTGCACTAAAAGCAACTTAAGCTAAGGATCACTAGTAAATCATTTGTTTTATGCTCAATTTCTCTGAAAAAGTATTTCCCAGATGCAGAAACTTTGTTCTCAGCATTTTTCTTCTGGGATTTAGGCAACCCACAATCCCTTCTCATCTTACTAGGTACCTAAAATGTTACATATTGCAAGAAAATGTGACCAGAATTCTTCACTTGAAAGGAATATTCAGTTTATTTTAGAATCCTTAATAACTACAGAAAACCTCTCCCACCCCCAAAAAAGCCTTTACTACCACTCCTGTCCCCAAGTCCCATTGCCACATCTCCCATAATTACCAACCCCCAGAGGCTGATTTTTGAAGCCATCTATCTGGAACAGGCACAGCTGAAAGGAGTGGGAGGAGAGCAGTGACTCAGCACTACAGACTACAGTACAATTTGCTTTCTTTTTATTTCCATTTCACCATAAAGAATTTAGCCAGCAAGGTTAAAATGAGGGACATGGCAAGAGTCAGGGCAGAAGCCAGAACAATACAGAAAATTGGTGACATTTTATTTATTTGTTTACTTCTTTTGCTGGGTTTTTTTCTTTTACAGAGCATTTGGGCAAGGATTGGATCAGAAAAGCCTACCTTTTAGGTGAACCTATTAATATGGGCCAGGTAGTAGCTAGGAATAAATTAGGCAAATCCTGTGATAGCTTTTATCAACATGTTGAAGAGTTATATTTTAACTACTTCTTTGTTTTCAACACAAAGGAGCTGGTGTTAGGCATCAAATTTGGAAGAAGAAAGAAATAGTATGCTAATGTAATTCATGGTCAGATGATACAAAGTCAAAAGAAGTTGCAAATCTGAGTGAAGATAGAAAATTACAATAGGCTATAGAGAGGCTAGAAGCATCGTCAAAAACAGCATAAAGGGATTCAGTGTGGGGGAAAAACAGTAGCTCAGATAGAACAATGGAGGCAAGTGATCCAGAACATTGAAATTCAATGGAAAGCAAAAATATGGAAAGCAATTGCTCCGTAAAAAAAGGAAATGTTGTTACTGGGCAGTAATTAGATATGGGTTTGAATTGCAAATACATCAACCAAACAACAAAAAAAAACAAAAGAAAAAAAAAAAAGAACAAGTGCAATATCAGGCTGTATATGTCAAAGTGCAACATGAGCAGAGACAGTGGTTCTTAAGAAACTGTGTTAGGGTTGACTCTTCCTTTCTGAACGTCGCGCTAGCAAAGGGGAAAAAAAATCCTAGCAAGTTATTAACTTCTTTGAGTTTTTTATGAGGAACTTCAGATCTGTTTTATCTTTTATTCTCCAATGCCTTACAATCAGTGAGGGACTATTCCACTCTGATTTGAAAAATGCTTTTGCCCAAATTGAGGCCAATAGAGGCAAATTCATTGGACTACCTCAAGGCCTGACTCTCCCCATCCACGTGCAAGTGCCGAGTGTGCTTCCAGGTACTTCTGTTATTAAATAGCCTCTCTGCTGACATCCCCATACAAACCATTACTGCGGGTTTTTTTCTGTCTTGAAGAAATACACTAGTCTCAAACCAGTCATCTGCATGTTAAGCTGTATTTAGAACAAATCATTTTAAAGCAAAACAACAACAAAAACAACAAAAGAGCCATGCCGGTTTTTTTCTAGATTTTTAACAAAATGTTTGATGTTGTAGAGATTTCTGAACAATTAATGTGAAATTGGGGATTGTTGCTCCCATGATTTATTTACCATCTATAGAGAACTCAGCTGTGGTGCTGCTGCTATTGCTACTTTTCGCTCTGCATTTAGAGTCGAAAACTGGTAAGCTCTTTGTTGGGGCACATTTCCATCGTACTAAAGTCTGCTGGAACTGCAAGGTTCAAGCTATAGCAGTGTGAAACAGTTGTTTCAACAAAGCACATGCAGAAGAGGCTGGATTGGGGTTGTTTTTGCTTCTTTCTCTCCCTAACAAGAGAAAGGAGGCCTAAATGAGGAGCAACAGAGAGAGTCAGAGGGCTGGAGCACCTCTCCTGCGAAGACAGGCTGAGCGCATTGGCCTTGTTCAGCCTGGAGAAGAGAAGGCTCTGGGGAGATCTTATTGCATCCTCTTGTACCTAAAAGGGGCCTACAGAAAAGATGGAGAGGGACTCTTTAGCAGGGATTGTAGTGATATAAAAAGGGGTAATGGGTTTAAAGTGAAGGAGGGTAGATTTACATTAGCTATCAAGAAGAAATTCTTCACTCTGATGCCAGTGAGGCACTGGCACAGGTTGCCCAGAGAAGCTGTGACTGCTCCCTCCCTGGCAGTGTTCAAGGCCAGGTTGGAAGGGGATTTGGGCAACCCAGTCTTGTGGAGGGTGTCCCTGCAGGCAGGGGGGGTGGAACTAGATGAGCTTTGAGGTGCCTTCCAACACAAACCAGCCTGCAATTCCATGATCCTAATACATAATGTAACTTTGGGAACGCCCGAAGAGTCATGTTTTTAAACATTATTTGCTTTTGTTGTAAGGAAGGTAGTGCTGTTCCCACCTCAGGAACTTGGAGTTAAACGAGCCATCCCCAAAGCTCATTTCCTCTTGTAGGCTTCAGGCCCTTCTCTAGAAAATTGCATTAACGAACTTGTGATATGTTCCATTTGTGCCTAAAAATTGCAAAAGAAAGCAAGCAGGGCAAATATGCTGTTTTCTTTGGAGGACTGTGAGCTTGTTTTCAAAAAAAGGTGCTTTTCCACAGAGGAAAAGAAACCATCCAGGTTGCAGCAGTTGCAAGGAATAACTTGCAAGATGCCCTGGATTTTTATTCTGTCCAGCTTAAAAGAGTAGTGCCATCAATGATGCATTTAAACTGATCTTAAGTAGTGGGGAATATTTTCATGTCCTGCCTTAGCTGAATTGCTGTAATTCCTCTCCGCTAAACCCATGTTGTGGCAGAGAGAGGGAGGGAAGGAAGCGGAGAGACTGGATGTAGGTCTGTCGTAGGCCACACCGATGACCCTCCACCCTCACCTCCAGCAGATCCCCCTGGGCCACTTCAAGCAGGAAATTTTGTCCTGGTTTAAGACACTTATTCAAGACTTATTAGAGGTCTGGAGCACCTGCTCTACGAAGAGAGGCTGAGGGAGCTGGGCTTGTTCAGTCTGGAGAAGAGAAGGCTGCGGGGGGACCTCATTGCAGCCTTCCAGTACCTGAAGGCAGCATACAAACAGGAGGGGAATCAACTTTTTAAAAGGATAGACAATGACAGAACAAGGAGGAATGGATTAAAACTAAAGGAAGGAAGGTTTAGATTAGATATTGGGGGAAGTTTTTTACAGAAAGAGTGGTGAGGTGCTGGAACGGGCTGCCCAGAGAGGTGGTGGATGCCCCGTCCCTGGAAGTGTTCAAGGCCAGGTTGGATGGGGCCCTGGGCAACCTAGTGTAGATCCAGGCCTGAGGTTGGTGGCCCTGCCTGTGGCAGGGGGGTTGGAGCTCTATGATCCTTGGGGTCCCTTCCAACCCATGCCATTCTATGATTCTATGATTCTATGATTCGGTTACAAATTTCCTTACAACATGGTTCACTGGGAGCTGTGAATTGTTGAGCAGTTTCTGCTGGGCTTTCTTTTTGAAAAGGCAGATCTCAGAGGGCAGGGGTAGCTGCCAGGCCCCAGTGGAAGTAGGGTAATTGTTTTTGTGCTTTCCTTAGCTAGAGAAACATTTTTATTTTTTACCACTGCTACTAAGAATCCTATTTCCCCAGCCTCTTGTTTTAATACTGTAGGGCTGCTTTTAATGGTGGCAATGTAGCCAGAATTAGATCTAATAACAGGCATCGTATAGAGAATCCTACATGCAGCACCACATAAATAAACCAGACTGGGTATTCTACAAAATTGTAAAAATGAAATAAGGAAGGTGTGAAGTTAGGGGGTTGATTTATATGTGGAAAACTAGTGCCAAGAATATTGTTATGGGCCTGGCTCCTAGTGGCAAGATTTGTTAGCAGAAACTGTCTCTAAATATTTATGCTCAGCTAAATAATTGCTAAATAATTCCAGTTCTCAGCTGGAAATTCAGGATCAGGCCTAGTCCGAATGGGTGGCTGAGTCGGATGGTATATTGGTATTTTATACAGCAGTCCTCTTATTCAATGACACTTGTAACTTTTAGGATATAATTAATCTCCTTTTATAAAGTGCTCTTCATGGTCTGTCATTGGAACACTTCTTTTAGAAGTATTTCTTTAAAATAAATGAAGCACTTAAAAGCAATATATTCGGTGTTATTTATTTGGGAATTAGTGAAGAAAGTTGTGCTTTTCTGCTCCGATTGTGTACTCTGCTTTGCATGAACTCTATTTTTGTCAGTTAACAACTTTGTGTGTGAGAGTGAGATTATGCTATTACTGTCATTATTTAGGCTTCTGCAGCTTAGGGACAAGATTTTTTTTAATGTTCTTTTTACCATGTTGGCTAATACTTACTGTGCTCAAGATTAATGGTGGGCTCCCTGTAAGGAGTTTTTTATGGAGAGACTCTAGAAGAAATTACCTCTTATGAACATACAGGGAAGAGAGAGCCTCATCACTCAATGCAGCTGGGAGACAGACATCTACAGTACAATATTCTTGTATTTTCCTCATCTCAGAGCAGTGTTACAGTGATGTGGCAAAGGGGACTATTTTGAGTTTATGATCATGAAACAAAGAAACATTTTAAAGGGACCTTGTCAATATTGGGAATTCTGATATTGGTACAGGCCCTCCAATGGACTGACGTTTGGTTACCTCTGTCCTCTCCCGCAGACCATCCCCTGCTCCCCACAAGACCCCTTCTGCAAACCTGTTGAAATAACTCACTGTTGGAATTTATAAAAAAACCGATGGTGGCAAAAAGGAGAAGAATTGCTTCTGGGCAGTTAGCAGAGAACAGCCACAGCCTGGGAAGGAGCAGCAGGCATTGCGGGCTATTCGACACGCGTGTTGTGGGATCTGAGGTCTAGAGGTACCGTACAGTGTGCCCTTGACATCAATGGCTTAGAATTTTCAAAAATGCCCTTATCCTCAGAGATGAAATGGCGTTGATTGCTCTTGAAGAAGATATATTTTTCCCAAACAGAGGTTGGAGAGTTTGTCCAGGCTTTCACATGCTTTCATTTGTAACTCCCTGATGCGACAACTTTTGGACAAACCTGGCATGGGTTGCCACAGTAGAACCAAAATCTTTCCTTGCCTTCCTCTCTCTCAGATGTCTTTTCTAAAGTGCCAGACTACCAGAAGCACTCCCTATCGAAAAGAAGGAAAGATGGTTCTGCAACATTATTGAAGGACTGGTCAAAAAATACACTCTGAAAACTTAAGATTCTTAATCTTCTGGACTCTAAGACTTCATTTGCTCTATGGAAGATAAGATATCTTGTATCACTTACATGTACAAAGCAGCACCTATCTTCTAAACCAGATATATTTTGAATATTTATGCGGAAACAGCTCCTTTATGCATTTTCAAATGTTCCTGATCTAGTTTAATCAATTAAAACAACATTAAATGCATTTGAATATCTCAGCTCTTTCTCTTATCAATATAATTCTCAAATGTTTTCTTTTCAGAGCCCAAGGTGATGAAAAATAGATTCATTTACTCTATTACTTCTTATAATTGTGGCTCCAAGACTTTTTTTTCCCCTAATTTTGAAGCCACAAGAAGACTTTATGTGGCTCTAAAACTGCTGTTGGTTTTCATACCACAATACTCAAGGGTATATCTCTCCTTCAGGCTGCTATTGTTTGCAATCTGGAGATAAAGGCACACTTGATAAAACTCTTTTAATGATGTTAATATTAATACTTTGGTGGAATACTTTATCCTCTAGTAATAGCTTTAAAGAGTTTGTTGAGATTTTGTCATTTCATACATTTTAATAGAAAATTAGGTTTGTGATTAACAAGAAAAATATATCTACCTGTTACTTTATTTTACTTACAGTGTCATATAACGGCTGCCAGTGGAATAATGTATACCTTACACCATATGTAGCTCAGCACTCATGGTGAATACTTGATGCTTCAGACAGAGAGCGAGGTGCAAACTAGTGATGAGCATTAGCATAGGCCACACCATTCAGTGTCAGTCCCTTGGGAAGTGCTGCACAGAGGTAACCTCCTTGGAGGGCAGGGTGTGAAGCACTTTTGTCTGATGGAAGGAAAGCTCCCAATCACACAGGTAAGCCAGCTGCTCTGATACTCCCTTTGCAGGAGGAAGGTCATTTTCTTATCTGTAAGCCAGCAGCTCTGTGTAGGCTCTGGAGCTAAGCCAGGAACTCATAGTTTGTCCGTCTTCACTCCTTTGGAAAGGTTTTATGCTCACGGAAGTAGAAACGGCAGCTTGAGAGCGCTTAACTGTAGGGCGATGGTGAGGAGGGCGGAGGAGTCCCCAGGCATGGAGGGCTTTGTTGGCTGGAAACACCACCAGTAACTGTATGCAATTGCAGTTACTTGAAGCCATGCACTGCCTGCATGTAAGGAAGCTCAGGTTAGTCCCAGGGCAGGGAGATCCTGTGCTGGCTTCAGCTCCCAAGGAGCTTAGGGTGCAGAGCATGCAGCACAGCACAGTATCTGCATCATTGCAGTGGGGTTCACTCTCATAAAAGCCAGGATAAAGAAGGACTTCAGGGGTTACTCAGTGCCTAGAGACATGCCTTTACTGCTGCATGTCTAACTGCCATGATGCACTCAGTGCTGACTCCTTTGGCTCCCTTTTCTAACCCGCTTTTGCCATATTGGTCATGGATCTCCTGAAACTTATCCAAACCAGCCAGCCTCTGGGCTTTACGTTCAGGAAGTCAAAGTCCCATTTCACTACACCACCTGCTTTAGAAATAGTAATATTGATGGCATTAACTACCGAATCTGCATTTAGTTCTTCAGCAGGTATTCAAACAGGCTCAAGCAAAGGCTTCACTAAAGGGACTTGAGCAGCTACATAAGAAGTCCTCCTATGGGCTGTAACGTTACTCACTAACAGGGTTTCTTACCAAAGGTGGAAGACCTGCTTAAGGGGAATTTTTTCAGGACATATTTGATGGTATCCAGTGCTGTTGCTACGTAACAGGAGGGAGGCAGCATTTGCCATATAGGACAGATTTACTTGCATGTGGGGGAGTAGGGGACCAACCTCCAGTCCCCTTGGTGCAGGGCAGCACTGCTCTGCCTGGTATGGGGCTGCATCACAGCAATGTGAGCTATACCACTACCCTTGCACAGGTCAATCGCTTCAGATGCTATTGCATTCCCAGCTGCATAATTTATTGTGGCTGCCACGTGGGGTCTAGTGTAGACAGCCAGAAAGAAGTGCTGTGCCAGTAACAGCCTTGGTAAATTAAGTAGTGATGGGCCTGAGCAGTAAGATTTTGATATGGATCTGAATTTTGAACAGCTCGAGTTCAAGGGAACTGGGATCCTGATTTTGGGCTCTGTCCCATTTAGAATTACAGCAAATGAACCCATCACCATTTTGAACCCAATGTTTCACACTGTGATAGCGGCTGTGGGAACACTTGATCAGCTGCTGTCAGTCAGAGCAATAAATTGGCCAGCTTTGTGTCAGCTGATGAAAATGCTGCAGGAAAAAGTGTAGGCTTTAAATGTCCTTTGGTCTTTTTACTCTCAGGCCAAAAAACAAAAGATCTTCATAATAATATAAATAAGGATGAATTCCCCAGATCCCCCTCTCTTTCAAGCTGGTAAAACAATCATCTTCTCTTCTTGCAATGCTCATCAGAGCTCATTTCTTTGTGTTGCAGCCAAGTATAGCAAAGCCACTGCAAATTAGGGAAAATAAACATTCTCTTCTTGCTTGTCATTTGAGGTTATCTTAACCTAATTCTAGCTGAATCTCACTTTGCAGGGCCTCATTACACAACCCAACTATTTCTCCACCTGAAGGAACTTGCCTCCTCCAGAAAAGCTTCTCAGAGAGGAAGAAGTTTTCATCCCTCACATATGGAAGGATTTTGATCTTGATACTAGATAGTGTGCAGGATTCATGCTTTATAATGAGCTTCCCCTGTGAATCAGGATGGGACTTTAAACCTGTTAGGGGTGGTGCAATGTGCTGATGAAAGATAATCCCGCTTGGAGTTCCCTAAAAAGACCTAAGAACTGTTGGGCAAACCAGTAGGACTGACTGTGCTGGTAGTTCAACAAGCTCAGTCTGTATGAATCTTTCTTTGGGCTGTTCTGAGTGCATCTTTTTATCTTCCAGGTGCATTATCCAGTGTGTAACTTCCAGGTGACACTTAAGTTGTATGTTTATCCTGTGAATACAGCTTCATTGTGAAATTCAGTGTATGGTTGCTACCTTGCTGGATCTGCAGAGAAAATCTGCCAGGGAGTCTAGCACCATAGGAGATCTTCACTTGCATTAAGAAAATATGACATAGGCTACAAGGTAGCTTTCTTTTATTTAGTGAGGAGCTGGACTATTGTTTTCACTAAGTTTGACACTCTTAAGTATTAACAGTATCCTTGACCTGTGTTAGGTGTCTAATAGTTATGTGCATGAGTACTAGAAATACAGAGCTAGCAAAAATGAATGATTTCTTGTGGAATATTCATGTATTCATGACCCCGGCATTTTCCTTTCTCTTTCTGCTGCCCCAGGATTAATTAAAACTATTTTCTAGACCTCTATGGCCAGCAAAACTACTTATCAGATCATTTACTCTTTGATCTTGCTATTCTAGATGTAATTGTTATTCCTAGGATGTTTTCGTTCTTTTCAGCTTTTCTTCCAGTATCATTTCTCTTCCATATAGTTCACATTGCCCAGTGTAACCTTGCTATCAAAGATAATGGACTTTCTGAAAGTCTCTTTAAGTCCCTTCTTCTATGAATAATCCTAATTGTCTAAACAGCCCATATGGCTTCCATGAGATTACTTGCTTAACTAATGGTTTCTCTCTCTTGCCTTACTGTCCCTTTCAATCCATCTGGTAATCCAAGGTTATAACTGGTCATAAAAATGCTTTCTTAATTTTAAATTTTTTTTCAATTCAAAAAGAAAAAAAAACCAAGCACTGAATAGATGGTTCTTCTTTGTTCATCGTGTAAGGCTATCACTCTTCAACAATTCAAAATTCTAATAAAAAGCTCTAGCAAAATTTTGAAACATTTTCATTTTCTCAGCTCTTCTGACTAGTATTTTTAAACTTCATTTTCCCTATTATAAATCTACTAGACTTACCTAATATGTATGCATGACAGTAAGTCTGACAATATCAGACTACAAATATGATTTAGTAAACATGGTTATTCTGAGGAATGTATTTCTGTCTTGACAGTACCATCATGTATTGTGGTCCTTCACTGTCCTACAGTGCCTTTTAAGCAGTTGCCTTTTCCAGTCTCTGGAGAACTTTTCAAGTGTGACGAGGTGATAATCTATAATAGGATTTCTGCCTACAGAGTACTCACAGGGTTTTGAAGCTAATAACTTTAACTAAAGATATTAAGCATTCTTGAAGGAAGCATGCCCAAAGAAAGAGTAATCTCAGTTCCAATGTAGAACAATAGATCACCAACTTAAAGGCTAACTGATGAGTGCAGATGTTCAGGGATCGTGGCTAATTACATCAAAAGCTGGCAACCACTGGATTCTAAGTACCATATGTTGTTTCTCAAAAATAAGTGATGCTGCTTTTATCCAAGAGCCTGCCACCACTGTCAAGAAGCTAATAAAAGAGTTCGGGGTCTCAGTGGATCTGCACTGGAGCCAAAGATGTAACTTTGAAGCTGCCACTTCACAGATACAGCCTAATGTTTGTGTGCCCAAGACCTAGAGTAGTGCCCCAGTTCCTCTTGAGAACAGACTTTCTTGCTGGTATTTGATGGAAAATTTGGTAGGGTAGTGGCATGCCTATGGTAATGGTAAAATGTTACATTATTACAGGTATTCTGCAAATACTTTAACAGTCCACTGTTTGTTCTGTGAATCATATCCCCAATCAAACCTCAGAAGAGTTTTACCTGTTTATTCCTTTGTGCATGGATATTCAGGATGTAAGGCTCCTCCCGTGGCAGCAGGAAGCGGGTCAGCTCTGTTGAGCTCTGTACTCTTTCTTAGCTGCACTTGTCTGCAGGCAGAAGATGCTCCTCTGTGTTGTCTGAAGTAGTAGTACCTGCCCCACTGCATGGCCCTGGCTGATGTTTCAGCTCGGCCCAATTTTCCGTCCTCTCCAGGGGTGAGGTTCCCCCAGGCACAAGGGTGGTTTGTATCAGCCAAGGAGTTAGTCAGGCTGAGCAGGTGGAGAGTCTGAGCTGGAGCATAAAGCTGGCAGGACAGTGCAGATATGTCCATGTTGGCTGAATTCCTTTTTCTTTCAGTGAATCATGGAAGAGAGCTCTGGAGACCTAGGCAAACAGAAGCCCATTGGTATAATCTGTGAAAGAAAGAAAATATTCTGCAGTACTTTGCACTGACTTTTTCAAGTAGTCCAGTAACAATTCTCTGTATTCTGAGGGAACATTTGTGCATGTTGCATATTTGATATAAAACAGTGACCGTTTTTATTCTTGCTTGGAGGTTCTGTTTATCCACACTCACTGATTTTGCCTCTTATATCAAAAGCTGATGATAGAAATTAAACACCTAGCAACTGTACTAAAAAAAAAAATATAGGAGGGGGAAAAAAGAGGGAGCACTGAGGGCTCTGAAGTTTCAGTTCCAAAACACAAGACCTCATCTTCTGTTTCATTACAGTAAATGGCAACTTGACCAGCAATTTGGGGAATACAGTCCTTATGAAATGCAATGTTAAACATCCATTTTTAAAAAGCCCATTCTGTGCAGTTCTCTGATACATTGCTTTCTCTGAATTTCAAATGTGTCAGCTCTCTTATGAAGGAAACATTTTCTTTGAAATAGATCTAAATGGAGAATAATAAAAAATGGGGTTTTAGCCAAGACCAGACATTGTAGAAGTAACTATACTTCAGGTAGGAGGAGCTCTAAAACGACAACACAGAAAGTTACCATAATAAGTACAGTCAATGAAACAGCATAGGATTTAGTACTTAAAAAGGCAACCCCTTTACCTGCTACACATTATGACAGTAATTTCTAGCTCAAAACACCTCACATAATAATTGCTATCAAGACCTTCCCTTGGAGTAAGAGATGCCTCATCATGTGTGCTGGAGCACTTGTTACACTTGCACCTTCCTGAAATTGCCTATAACCATGACACTTACTACCCTGCTGTTTACTCACATTTAAGATCAAGAAATTATTCATTGTTTAATACAGCATGTAATGCCTCCCCTAGAAAACACCTCCTCAGTGCAAACATACCATGTATCTATTATGAATGAAACTCATTAATAAGTAGTGCAATCAATATTTGAGCTCTCTCAAATATCAAATGCTAGAGGTTGCTATTCGTTTTAATGTCAGGATTTGGAGAACAGGTTGTACTTCAGTGGAGGTATCAATTTCCATAAGTCAGAATCAGAAGTCGTGTCACCTCTTTTGCTATCTAGCCACTAAATCTTTCATCTGTCTCTTGCACACATGCAGTCCCTAGTTATGGCTGCAATACTTACCGGCTTCTCTTTTACAAGAATTTTCCTCACCACTGTATTTATGACCAAGTCAAGACGATCTTTTTCAAATAACTTCCCATACAATCACCTTCTCCTCAAAGAAGTTTCCTCATTCTTAACCTAATTCTCATTGCCATCCACATTTCATCATGTGCAAAGCATTTCAGTCTAGTCCAAATCCCCAAAACTTAGAAAAACTTGAAAACGTGAGACTGATCAAATTTTTCAGTGTAAATCTCTGTATTCTTCTGTTGGCTGTTTTTCTTGCTGTATTTTCCTATGATGAACTCAGTGCATGGAGACTGCCTTATGCATTCAGACACATCCAGCCCTGCTGAACAGGCAGGGCTGAAATGTGCAAGGTGAGTGAAGGGAGCATGAGTAAGTGACTAAATCTGTGAGAACTGAGAGCCGATCCCACTGGCTGAGCTATTGTCAAGGTGGGAGATTTAGCATAATTGGAAAATTACTGTGCTTGCACCAGCTCAAGCCTTCTCTGAACGTGGCTGGTGGTCACAGTGAGAAGCTGCTCTGGGGGGGTCCTCAGACCATAACTGGTCTTTGAAGGTCACTGCATGTATTTTGGTCCTGGACACATTCCCCATACCATAAGGTGAGCAGCTACTCTAGTGAGTAGTCCCCTACCTTCCCCATCCTCTGTCTGCCTCATTCTAGCAGGGGTTCTCACTGCCCTGCTCTGCCACTGCCCATCCACCAATGGGCTTACAAGGATGACAAAGCACCTCCTCCGAAGACCTTTGCTGTGCTGTTTTTTCTGGTGTACTCGGTAAATTCGGCACTTTGCAGAATGTTTCTCAAGTACCTCTCACTTTGCTGTGGTCAGGATAAGAAATACTGAATTCAGTGCAAAATTAATTCAGCTGTTTCACAGCGTTTCTTGCATTTGTCCTGACAGGTCTTTGGACTTTGAGTGATGTCCTTTTGGGACCCTAAAAGATTCCTTTTTGTAACTTCTTCTTAAGCTTTATAAGCTCGGATTTCTTTTCTTTAACATTAAATGGCACATATTCTGTTATTTTTTTGTTCTTTATCATTACATGAATTCTTTTTAAATGCCTGTTCTACATCTTTGTCTTTTTGTCTGAGAGAAGAAAACCCACTGCACCAAACCTTATTCTACAGAAAGCTGGACTGGAGCCATCCCACTATTTGTTAGGGCTGATCTGTTCAGATTATTTATTTTATTCAGTTTATGAGCAATGTAATACCTGGCCCTTTCACAGACAGACATCCAGGCATCAGGCTTCATAGCCTCACTACAAGTAAATATATAATACAGTAAAAACTAAGAATGTAGTAAGATCAAGAATGCAAGCAGAGTTCATGATGTTCAACTGAACTCATTAGTTGTATGCAGACAGATACCCCAAACCATTACAAAAATATATATTCATGAAATTTAATTCTGTTACATGACTATTTTAAAATATCTTTGCGGCACTTTCTAAGCTGAAATTTTAGGGGGTTTGTTGCGGAGGGGTGGCTGTTAAGCAGTAAAAGCTTAACACACATAAGCTGTTAAGCTTATATGTTCATATAGGAAACATAGATACAGATTTCCTGGCTCATTTTCTGCTACAGATCTAGAAACCTTTCCCTTATTTTTCCACAATTTTTTCCTCTAGGTATGTAAGAAACACACGTGCACAGCCATCCAATACATCCTGTGTAAATCAGTGTCACTCCATCCAAACAAGCAGAGCTAAATTGATTTACACCAGCTGAGGCACCAGCTGAAGAAGGTTGTAAATTTTGTGGTGGTTTTTGACTTCAGACTTCCTCCTTTTTTCAAGGATATGTGTGATGAGATCTCTCATGTAGACCATGGACAAGTGCACTGTGCATTTCCTTTCGAAAAGCTGTGTGGGTTTGTGCTCCATGTAACTCCTAAAGGTGTTTTAACTGTCCTCAATTGTTCTTCTATCAAGTCAGCAGTTAAGCACAGCTCTAAAGAGATGCAGTTTTCTTAGTCTGACTCTAGTTTTCCAGGCTTCCTTTTTGTGTATTGACTTCCCTAATGCTTGGTGTGTTAATCAAGGAAATACTACTTCGAGAAGTGCATACCTGAACTTGATTTTTAAGGAAGAATATTCTCCTCTTAAGCATCAACTGAAAGCTTATACACAGAAAAAAGAACAGTTATCTGCTGAACTGTATCAGCGTCCTCCGATATAGCCATCTTTAAAGCACTCCTTTGGGTAATAGTACTAATTAAATCCTGCAATGCTTATTCAGTCTTCTGTCCATAAAAACTCCCACTGATGGGATCTGAGAGTCCTCTGAAAAGCAGGGCTAACTTTATTTACGTGTATAGATATGGATTCAAATGCCTAACATTACACAGTCTGTTGGAAAATGTTGGCCTCCATGCTCAAGGACCACAGAATAAGAGACTTCAGAGACGGACTGACAATCAAATAGGCTCTTTCTCAGCCTCCTACCAGGATAAAGATGCAGAGGAAAGTACAGTGTATAATGCTGGGTAGAATTTCTTTATTTCAAGGAAAAAGAAATAATTACCATCTAAATGATAGAAAAGGAAATCAATAGTGACGGATTCCACAGTATAGAAGGAATTTGAGGAGCATGAGTTCAAAGTATTGCACAATTACAAGAATTAACTATTTCAACTATTCATACATAATGCTCTGTTCCAAAACATTTGTAACTGCTCAAGAGAAAAGCTCTACTCAGAGCCGTCAATACCAGAAAAAGTGTTTTGTTGAAACACTTTGTTGATGAAAAAAACACCCAGAACCCAGAAACATTAACTTTACAGTAATGCAATAGAAAATATTACAGAATCACAGAATGATTTTATATGGATAAGTCCTTAAAATTTTGTTACAGCTGCATGAATGGCACATGAAACAATGGTGATTCTTCTATTAGCTGTGTTTTGATATCTAATGTCACATCCTGGACAGATTTCTGTGATTTGAGCACTGGAGTTTTTTCCCTTAATGAAGTAGATCTTGTTTTACGAAGAATTTTGTGGTCTGCCTGGATCTTACCAGGTAATGGGGGTGAGTCCTGTATTCTCCATTGCTGTTTACATGCCAGGTTACTGTGAATGTGAGCTTCTTCAAACTGTCATGGCAATTCCACTTGACCTTGCCAGACCCTAGCACCTCTGTTTTTGAAAGTCTAATGGGAAATCAGTGGGACAGTGACTCTTAAGACACAGATTTTCAAAGCTGCCTGTTTACATTTTGATGATTTTGATTTTTAAGTCTTGAATGCTAAGCATCTAAATCCCTTTGGCCTTGCAAAGCTAAGAGAACTGAAGAGAAAAGGCGATGGTTTCTGTGTAGCACTTGGAAGAATATCAGGTAGTTTATTTTTGCCTGTTCATCCAGCTGCTCAGCCATTTACCATCCTAATAAGTCTAAGTAGGCAACCTTCTGTTTCCCTAAGGAGTCTAGATTGCCTGTGGCTACGTGGATTGGTCTCTAATAGACATAATATCCTATATGCAGAGGAGGTCGTGCTGATGCGTTGACATTTGCTCAGGGAGGGGAATTTACCATTGCTGTCCATCTCCTCAGCTGTTTTGCAGGCCATTTCTGTCCCTTCTTCAAAGGCTGTGGATCCCACACATTAGCCCTCCACCTCCCCCAGAGGCAAGCCACTCCCCTGTGCAGGTGTGTGGGCACTGTCTGGTCCTGGGATGTGGGAACTCTGCATCCCAGTGTGGGATCGGGATGATGCGGCTCAGGTATCACCCCGGAAAGCTGCTTGAAATGCAGTGTGCCTGCTGCTCTTGGCAGACTGGTGTTTCATGGCTAATCAGCATGTGCTGGAGCACAGACAGCAGAGTTTAGAGTGGAACTGACCCCCAAATGTCCCTTTTTGGGAAAAAAGCAAAGGTCAGATTGAAGTAAATCTCACAACTGAGGTTGCTAGGCTGGAAGCTCTCTTTAGTCTTGTCTCCTGGTTCCAGGTGGCCCCTAGCATGACAAAGGCCAGCTGGGGAACTGCCCAAAGAAAGACAAGACCGGCTTTGGATCCCCCTGACAGCTGGACCCCATGGACATGCCACTGTCCACAGCTCCTCTGGGCTAGCTGGTGGGCTGGCAAGCCTGTGAAATAACCCTGCTCATCCTTCAGCCTGCCACAGCTTCATCTCTGGGGACAGCAAACATTTATCTGATGTCAGCTATATCACTTTGACATTAATATCTCTAGCAATTAGTGCTTTTACAAATCAGTCATGAACTGCGGCTTTAAGCTCATTTTAACAACGAGCACACTGCCACTAGGAAATGAAAGCAAGTTTTTCAACAGCAGTATTTTAATGAATAGAAAAGAGAGATAGACCCTACCTGCTATACTTGCTGCTGAGAACTTTGTATCATGTTTTAAGGAAAATAAGAGTTTTGCCACATTTTTAATCTTTTTTTTTTTTTCCTTTCTCTTTTTTTCTGAGTAGTATAAGATCAATTTTTCTGGCTGGACACAACACAGGAGAGAAACTCTCAGGACTCTCAGGCTTGTAATTCCCTTGAACAGGCAGTGAGCTTGCAAAGCAATTATGGGCTTCTGTGGATTAGGACAAATAACCTCTCTGAACTACGGTGTTGCTACATACAAAACCAAAGTATATCCTACAGCAATCTCTGCTGTGCTTTAGTCTAGCTTGAACCTGCCAAAGACTAACTCTGTAGATGAATTTCTCATAAGCTTAGCAGTAAGCAGATATATTTACGAGCTTTCCAAACAACTTAAAACAATGTTTGCTCTTCCTTACTCCCATGGTACGATGAAGCTCAGGGATGCTCGGTTTTTCCTGCAAGGAGATCCAAGGAACCACTGCTTTAGCAGGATGCTATGCTGCTGCTGAACCTGCGTCTCAGGGTGTCAGGAGAGGAAAGTGAGAGGACATGAAGGATTCCTTTTCCCAAAGAATTTTTGAA
The DNA here is from genome assembly GCA_020800305.1 of Porphyrio hochstetteri. NCBI lineage: Eukaryota > Metazoa > Chordata > Aves > Gruiformes > Rallidae > Porphyrio > Porphyrio hochstetteri. Next base: position 130,432,686 of record CM036906.1, on the reverse strand, counting down.
GAAATTTTAGGAAAACAAAAACCAGCCTCAATATTCCCAGGAAGATGCCAGGTTATGTGACTGTCTTCAGGGGCTCCTGGTCTCCAGACAATGAAATAAGGAAGCAGGAGAGTTAAAGAAGGCAGAGAATAGGGAGCAGCTGAGTGCTCTTTAATGTGCAGCTTTTCTCCCAGGATCAGGCTTCAGCCTGTGGCTGGGGCTGCAGGGGGTGTGTGGGAATCCCATTGCTGGACCGGGGTGCTTCTTGTAAGCCCCCGTCCACTTACCATCATTAAAGGAACCACAGTCTTTTAAATGAGACATGACTTAGCCATTACTTTCTGGTTATGTTCCAAATGAGTAATCATATTTTACACAGGTTGCACACTCTTCAGGGAGAGTTTTTGATCTATACTTAGGATACTCACTATTAATAACAGAGACCTTTGCAGAGGTAGGTGATAGCTCATTAACATTCTTCCCAGGACCTTCTATGTTTAGATGTTGTGTTGATAATGCTGTCTTCTGGTACAAGTGCTCAGAAATAAAACTCTAATATAATCGGCAAATTAGCTGCAGAATAATAAGCTTCATTACAGCTAGCCAGCTACTCCAGCCTTCTGCTTTTATCAATGAATTAAAAGCTCTTCATCTGCAGTTATTACTGTAACATGACACGGCAGCAATGCTGAACAGTTGAGAAGGCGATTTTGCTGCGATAAGCATGGTCCCCCACAGACTCTGTGGTTCTGTAGCATGCATCCCTAGCCATGGGATTGTTCTCCATAATCAAAGATTTCATTTAAAAATAAAACCCCATTACATCCAGTGTGCCTGTAAAGGCAGCATTTAAGATAGTCCTCCAGTGCAGGCCAGCATCAGGACGTCAGTCTGAGTCTGCAGGCAGAGAGGAAATTATCAAGCCTAAATCAGTTCCTGCAATCTGCCATGAATTTTGTGCAGGGGACAATGAGAAAGTGCTCAGGTCCCTCCACAAAGAGGAACTGTGGCAACTGGATGTTGAGTGAAACTCTTTGGACTTCTGGATTTCCCAGTGGTTCTTTGGGGAACATGGGGTTTTCGCTGCTGTCAGTACCCTCTTCCAAGGTATTTGTATTTGTCTTAGGTAAAGACTGTAACTTTCAATCCTTCTCCTTGCTGAGATTTAGACATCCTTATGCTGACACTTTCTTTCCGTGATGGATTTCCCAGGATGTTTGCTGGAATCCTACCTGGCCTTTTAGGGTTGGTATGATGAAACAAATACAAGATGAAAAACAGCTTTAAAAAGATTATGAAAAATAATGTAAAAGTAGTTGGCAGCTCAAAATCTGATTGGAAATCCCTACTGATTTTAGCAGTAGTTACCTCAGGGTGACATCTCCCAGGTACCTAAATAAAACTTGGCTCATTTTGGAAGGGACCGTGTCACTCTGTGGCTTTGGCAATAAACAAAACTTGTCTTTTCCAGGTGGGAAGTCCTTAGAATGGTGGTCACCAGCCACATGAGAGGTGGCAGAATGGATGTTGGGTGCTTGATGCCCAGGCCTAGGACACTCTATTTGAAGCAAGAAGATTAGAAACTTCAAGTACCTTTTTCCTATAGAAACTCCTCCTGCATTTCTTGGGTGACAGTAGCAGCGATATGGCATCATGCTGGGTCTTCTTAAGGTTAGGAGCTGCTGTTAGAAATGGGAGGAGAAGGTAAGCACAGAAGACAAGAGAGAAGTGTTATGCTGAGCCTGGGCTGCAGTCACCCTGTCCTCACTGGGTTGTTTTTTTTTAATTTTTATTTTTTTTCTAATAAATGTTTCTCAGGTTTAAAAAAAATTTAAATTGCTAAGCAGTGTAATAGCACACTAAACAACCCAGCATGGAAAAATCTTTTTCTGAGGAGGAATTTCTCTTAAAAACCTCCTTCTCCCACGCTATCTCAAATAAATCTAGTTAACAAAATTTTTGTTAGTCTTCTCCCCCTTCTTTCTTAAGCTCTTTTGCAAGTGTTCCTGCATGGTACATTATCTGAGGTGCTGGGAGCAGCCAGTGTTATCTAAGTACAACTCAATACTCCCTGCTGGCACAAATAAGGGGTTGACACCAAGGTGCGAATGAATATCCAGCCGATGCTCTTTAGGCTACATTACAGTTCAGGAAAAGTTGTATGTACTCATATGTTATGAATTTAAAACTGTGTAAAAGCTGTAGCTTCAACATCTAGAAAGTCCTTCTTCCTTTTTGGAAGTTTCTAGCCTTTAGGCTTCTTTCTGCAAGGATAAGCGCATGCACTGAGTGCACCCCATGGAGCCAATAACTTGGAAGATTTCTACAAAGTCCCTAAATTTTTTTTTTTTTTTTTAATGATAAACCTGAAAGCAATCTTAGCCTGAGTCTCAGTGGCTTTTGAATGCTGAAGACATGACCACATAATTCAGTATCTGGAAGAGAATAGCTGCTTTTTCTTTTCCTATCTGGAAATTGTGTTTCTGAAATAAATGCTTTTCCTGAATCTGATTTTGTGTGTGTGTGAGAAAGGCATCATTTTACAATGAAAAAGTTTAGCTGCTGTGCAAGAAAGCTCAAAGAAAGTGATTTTTTTTTCAGTTTGCATGACTTTTTATGCATTTGTTTTGAAATACCCATTCAAAATGAAATGCAATTTTGAATTTCTTCCAGCTTTTCCATGGGAAAACAACATTTTTCTAATAAAACAATTCTTTTTCCACAGGTTTATTGTTTTCTTTTATTTTTTAAATAAGAATATGTGTGGGGGATTTGTTTTGTTTCATTTTGTTTTAATCAGCTTTAATAATGATTAATACCAGACATCACTTTATACCAAGTCTTTATCAGCTCATGCCACAGATAGCATGTATATTATATGTTGGCTCCAAAAATAGCCAATCCAATCCAGGTAACATTAGCCTTTGCAGGTGCTGATGGAAGGTAGGACAGGAAACACGCTGTTCCTCAGACAACTCGGCTGCTCCTTGCCAAGGAGCTGGTGCAGAGCGGGGGGCTGGCATTGCCAACTAGCCAAACTTTTCCACAGCTGAATCAGTAATGCTCCTGCTATGCCAGCATTTGTGGGCTTCCAGGTTTTTGGTGGCCTTCCTGGTCACTGATATCCTGTGCTGGACAAAGGCCAGCTATTTTTAGCCAGGCCAGGGCAATATTTTTCCAAGGGATGGTCCATTCAGGAGCCAGTTAACATCAATTTTATTAACTCCTTCAAGGAATTTTTATTCATCTTTATTAGGTCTGAGCGTTGGTTTGACTTCTGTTGCACATTCGTCTCTGTGTAAAGATGAGGCAGGACTATTTCTGCGCCAAGGAGAGGCCCATCATTGCAGGAGACAAGAGAACAAACATTCTCACAGTATAATCAATCTTATAGAGCAGATGGATACAGTAATTAGAGCAAAAACAATTTTGCCAAGAATATTAACATTTCAACAGTTTATCAGAAAAGGGGTGTTGACACCGGTCAATAATTTTCTGATTATTGCAAAAACATCTTAAGTTGTTGACTATTTTGTGCAAAATAGGACAGACTAATTTTGGCCTCCTGACCTTGTTTACAGCAATGGGAGGTAGCATTGCCACCAAAACCTTCTTTCAAAAAAACAAACAAACAAACATGTGTTTTCCCATGATTTGAAGGTATCGTGGGCCATAAAGATGTATGGGGTTTCCAAAGAGCATATTTATTTATATTTTCCTCAGTCTTACGATACTTGGGTGCCTGTTGCAAAAAATTAAACTGTTGCCAACAGTTAGCATAAGTCAAGCCTACCCATTCTCTCCCCTCTTCCCATGTGTGGATGAGATAAACATCACGTCTATGAGCCCAAAAGAAAGAATAATAACTTAGAATAATCCAAATCCATCAAAGTTTAAAACACTCACTTCACTGGGCAGCAAATATCTTCTATTTGCTTTCTACCAGCTGAGAGAAAAACTGGCAAATCTTTGTGAGACCTGGGAGGACATACTGAAATAAAATCATTATAGATGAGGGGTGAGGGCATTTTACTGCCATAGTTTATATTTCAGTCATCTCTTTCTTGTCTTTTATTTCCTTTTTTTTCCTGTTCACTTTATTGTTTTTTTCCAATGGCAATCCTTCCTGTTCACATATTTTCTCTCCTGTGCTGTTCCTCACTTGTCTCTCACACTGTTCTCCTAGTGCACCTCCACTGCTGGGTCATTAACACGCCATTTCACACCCCAAGTGGACTGGATCATCACACTGTGCCTAAGGACTTTCTCATCTGACCACTGGAAGGGATCCATCCCTCCCCGGGGCATCAAGGTTCCTTGTTACAACTTGCTGATTATCCAGCTGGATGTGAACATTTGAGAGAAGTCATCAGGAATCCTCTCAATTTCCCACCCCTGTAGCTCACATTTGAGCATTGTGAAAGGACTGGGGGTACAGATATGAATTCACTTTGTGTCTTGCTTTCCCTTAATGAATCACGTGAGTTGGGATCTGGCAGATCCCAGGAGAAGTCAGCAGAAGGATAGAATTTCCTTGGTGTCAGGAATGCCTTCCAGCCTACCTGCCAGACCCCAGCGCTGAAGACCACATGGCCAGGCAGAAAGCTGCAGTTACAGCTGCACATCTTGCATGTAACTCCTTATTGGCAGTGGTAACACTTTGCATCTATAGCTTCATAGCCCTAAACTACGGCAGTGCAGATGGCTTGATAGTGATGATCAGTGCTTGCAGCAGAACCAAAGAGGTGTGGGATACTATGGGCTTAAATCAAAATGGTTTAGCCCAAATCTCAGTGCCGGGTGAACATAAGGCCAATTCCTACCATAAGTCAGAACCACACAAAAACTGTTTCAAGTTTTGTTCGGTGGCCTGTGACCTCTGTGAGGCCGCAGCAAAACTGAGGACTCAGCTGGCTGAGCCAATGTGTTGACCGTGCACCCTTTATTTTTTCCCAAACACTGGGAAAATGAGGTGAAGAGGTACAGCCCAGTGGCCATAAGGAGGTTCTGGAAAGGTTTAGTATCAAATGGTTTGATCTTCCCTAGTAGAATAAATCTTTATGACATGTGGAACATTTGCTCTTTTGTTTATCCTCTTGATATTCTATTCCAATGAGCTTGGTGAAGCCATTCCCCAAAGCAGCCTGCAAAGTTCAGGGGGCAGGTTTGAAAGAGCCTGCCATAGACCTTGCTCAGCAGATAAACTGGAAGCCAAGAGCTGTAGGATCCTGAATCTGAGGCTGCTCCAGGTATCTTTAGGTTGTAGGAATATCTGCCCCAATGGCTCTTTAAGAACAGGCTGAGGTTTGAAACGTGACAGGCAGGCAGATCTTTCCTGTCGTGTCTTGTGCCTCTTACTCATCTGCTGGCTGGGTGCAAGGTAGAGCTGCCCTAGGCTACTCTACATCAGGACCACACTGGGTGGGAGCTGGCTGTGGTGTTTCACCTCCTTTCTTACAGCAGCAGCGTGTTCTATTAGGATTTCTAGTAAAGAGAGTAGTTTTTCCTCTTGCCCTAACAAAGAGCCCATCAGGAGAGTGGCTCCACAGCTGCAGTAGGAAAAGGGCAGCTGCTCCTCATAGCTCTTGCAGCTGCTCCATGGTGGACCTGGTGGGTTAAAAGTCTGGACTTAAAAGTCCTTGTGAGAATAATTGTCCCATCTACTAGGTGTCTGGCAGTGGTTGTGATCAGAAGTTGATGTATTGATTAAACAGGAGAGAAAATGGATAAGCAGATAGACTTATGTTTGCAAAAATAAGAGCATGCAAAATTGAAGCTGAATCACTGGAAATCTGCCCCTTTGAATCTTTAAAGGTCAGGAGTGTGGATCAAAGATCAAGTAGTGCAGGAAGTGGCAAGGGAATAAATGCCCTGAAGGGTCTGAAACAGCCTGAGTTTTTGGCCTTCAAAGTTTGTGCAAAGCATCTCCCAAAAGGAGGTGGAAAGGAGGAGGGCAGTCTGAAGCCAAGCCCTAGGGCAGACGGTGGCAGATGCTGCACGCTGGAGCAGTGCTCCATGGGACACAATGCCAGCCCGAGGGTCTGCCTGCACAGGAATGATACATTGGATTAGGCTATTCACCCTGGCTTCAGGAATGAACTGTATCAAACGTGAAATGCAATCACATTGCTTTGATCTGCTTTCCCACGGTGCTTTTTTTGTCCAACAGTGTGCTTGCATGTGGTGCCACGCTCATGGGCTGCATGGCACCCTGGGGATGTACCCCCGGCTCCACTCACCGTCCTGCTGCTTGTAGATCCCCAGAGTGCATTGCAGAAAGCCCAGTGACTGGAAGACACCTGGGATCAAACCAATATGTTCCTGTGATTCTTCTCCCAGCCATCCCATAATGTATCCTAAAAATCTTGGGAATGATGCCTCATGAGGGGATGATGCAAATATCTACATCTATTTTTTTTCCAATCATCCTGGAAGCACTTGCTTATCTTTGCCCACTGTGAACTGTTCCAGTGGGTTTCTGAACGAGAGAAAGGAGCAGGTCAGCTAAACCTGAATGAAAGTGGAATGTGCACAGGGGAGGCTGAAAGAAAGGCGGTACCACAGTGTGAAAAATAGCCTGGCTTTGTAGATGTATGGTGGCAAAGGAGCCTTGCTTTACTCTTGCTGCAGTTGGAGCACAGTTGTGAACAGAGAGTGCACTGGTACCATGGCAGTGACCAAAATGTTTTGGGTTTGGGTATAAATTTTTATGCTGGTGCGTGTGGGAGGGGATATTTTGTCACTATGAGGTGACCTACTCCTCAGTGAAATTACTCAGATCAGTGGTTTTAAAATCTGGTTATGACCAAGTTTGAGAATAAAGTGTGCAAAGTGCACTTAGCACACCTGACCAAGAATGCAGTGCAACTTTCAGCCCCCCTCAGATTCCTCTCAGTCCTGAGTATGGAAGACTCAAAGCAACCATGCCCATGCCCATGTCTGGATGCTGAACACTGTCCATGTGGCTACTACCACTGAGACACAGAAAAAAACCCGGCATAGTGAGATCTTCACATGCTGTCCGGCAGTACAGAGTGGAAATCAGTCCTTGGCCTCTTTAACAGAAGTTCAGACCAACCCTTTTCTTTCACAAACTCTTTGAACTTTTAAAAAGCCATTTGTGCTTCTGGTACTGAGGGGTGTGTATAGCAGTGAGTCTGGCAGTTAAATGTGCAGAAAGCTGCTCCCTTTTGCTGGTTTTTAACCCTGCTAGTAGGGAATTTCAAACATATTGCTTCTAGTTGTTACAAGAAATTCTGAATTTTCTTTCTGTATTCACCTGCCATGCACAGCTTATGACTTTGCTGGTGTTTGCTATAGAAGGAGGCTGCCACTACCTTCTTGCAAGCCTTCGCTTTTGAATCTTTCCTCTGAAACAATTCCATCACTCTGCTCACTCTTCTGGCACTTTTGCAGGACATCCAGGATGTGAACCATAAAGTGCTCCTCGCTCAGTTTTTCCTGGTGGCTAAATCACATCTCCTTCGATTTAAACTAGTCTTGCTCTTCTCCAGTCATCTCTAGGCATGACTGCCCCCAATAAGTTTTTGTCTAGATGCTTCTTCTCACCTTTCCTCCTTTTCTGTCTCCTTCAGTCTCTCAGCTGATATTAAAACCTTATTAGGCTGGGGATATAGCATTTTGCCTACTAAGGCAAGCCAACTACACCACCTGTACTTATTTCCCAGTCCAAGCTGTCATGCTGATAATGATAAAGAATCACTTTTCTACACTTCCGAAAGGACATACTCGTTTACCTTTCCCTCCTGTGGTTTGCTCTAAGGTAAGTTGTTTTCTAAATTGCTCTGCCCAGCTAAAAACATTGACTGCAGACAAAGAGTTGTGTTTAGGTTGATGATGGGAGAGAACAGAACAGTTAATATGTTTTGGATGGTGCCACATGCAAGGGAGCCCCCTCAAGATGGGGCAAGAAGGGGCACACAGCTTCAGGTGGTGCTGCTAGCTACCAGAAAGGTGTGCTGATTTAATGTGGATGTGAAAGGGCAGCATCACCTGTGAGGTTGGTTCTGCAAGGACTGCTTATTTTGTAATGCAAATAACAAAACAGGGGGGTCTCTCCTTTTAATTCCATTCTGGGAGAAAGCCCCCTGCCAAGTTAGTTGGACTCTGCATGAATTTTTTCTGGCCCCAACAATTTCCAATCATCTCAAGTGATGTTTTCAGACAACTATAGCAGTATGAAATCTCAGTCTGAAGCCTCTCGGGGCAACTTATTTGCCCCGAAAACTAAAGAACTCTGTGTGCCTATATAACTCTGTGTGCCCACTATGATAAACATCTGGGCCATACAACACATTTCAGTTGTTTAACTCCTGTGGAACATCTGTTCTGAGGAGGAGCAGGGCTGCAGGAAACTGCTCAGAAAACTAGGTTCGAGGCTGCAAACATGCTGCCTGTGGTTGGATGTGATCCTGGAGCAAAATGAGAGGTTTTACAGCCTGGATGTTGCTTTAGCATATTGTCTGGGTAAGCAAGTAATCTGGAAAGAGAGTCCTAACTGCAGCTGTGATTGTAGCTATCAGTCTGCAGATGAATCCTGCATGTCCTACTCGCAGGGACAGTACCAGAGGACAAACTGTTGGGGACGTCTTTTGACATGGACAGCTGAGGAGGCTTTTGTGTTATCCTGGACGTTGCCTGCCAAGGCAAATCCCATGTTTGGAGACCACTGAGCCATTTCGTGTCAGGAACGTTTTCTGTGGAGTCTTGGCAGTACTTTGAGGTATTTCCGGGTATCACTGTAGCACGGCTTGCAAAACGAGCCTGTTCCTCCATGCAAGGGCAGCTACTGTGGCTTTACTGATGCTCCCATACCTGTCAGCACCTTCCTATTTCCTTTCCCTGCTCCCTTCAGGGATGCATGTCCCCTTGCTCGTTCCACCCTATCAACTCAGAAACTACTTTGCCTGACGGTGGGTTTGCTCCGGACACTCTGTTTCCAGTGAAAGGGGCCTGTTCCAGCAGCTCCACGGGGCTCACAGTGGGAACGGTGATGATAAAGGGTTGGTGACATCTGATACGCACAGCCCTTGCTGTCTCACATTAAACTGTGGCGCATATACCTGAGTGCTGGCATGGGACCAGCAGAGATGACATTTGGGCAAGATGACCCAGAGCAGGAAGGGTACCTGGGCCAGGCGAAACAATGTGGCACAGGATCGTGGGAGGACTGCCAACAGTGGAGAGGGTGGGAAGGCTCCCGTATGAACCTGAAAGCAAACAAACTCCCTGCCAAGTAGCGCTACTCCTGCTCCAAGGAGGATCGCTTATTGCAGTTTGAATTATTAGCTCATTTGTTGTAGTAAAAGACTGCGTGGACACAAGGCACTGTGAGGAGACCAAACTAAAATTACATCTGTGTGCAAAGGCAAAAAAAAAAAAAAAAAACAACTAAAAGGCCTGGGAGTATATTTATATCCCTGCTTTGCCATGGGACTGCTATTCAAAGCACAATATAAATCATCACGTGAAAATCAAAATACCTTTGGTGTCTGCAATGTACCTGACATCAAAGCACAAGTTCCAAAAGTTAAGTTGAATTGCTAATACTTGCTGCTCAAGTAGGCCTTCTGTGGTAGCTAATTCATAGTACTCTTAACATACAGGGCATATGCTTTAGCAAATGAACTTAGCAATGCTTGTTGCTCTCCCAGCACACAACCGAAGTACTGACTCAGTAAATCGCTGAAAAAAACCCACTGGTTTGGGGGTATCTCCCTTTCTTTCACCATTTGCTGCAGCTTTCCCAACTTAAAGAAAAAAATAAGTGGAAGAATTTACTTTAAAACCTGGACATTTTTTTCAGAGTCATCTGAGCAACTGAATACAGCTGTACAAAGCACAAATTTAAAAATCTTGCATCATAAGGTAGGTTGTATAACAATGTCCTGGTTTGTATGCATGACAGGGGCTTGAGACTGTCCCCAAGCCACGGACTTCTTGGCCTCTGTGGTTTTCTTTCAGGCTTGAAAAACACGCTGGGGACTCTAGCTTATACCCATAAATCTTGTCAGTTAAATATAGATTAATGGGAATCAGCAGGGAGTAAAAATACTCCACTTCTTATGGTAAACACTATAAAACACAGTAAAAACTTCACTTTTATAGCAAAAACTAAGTCTTGCCATCCCCTCCCAGCACTCAGTTCCCTCTTTTTTAGGCATTTATGTTTCTTTACAGCTTAACATTTATTCCTAGTAAGCAATATTCTTTCCCCATACTTCTCTAAGTACATTCGAAATACTAATTTTATAGACTCTCAGTGAAGTCCTACTCAGTGAGTTTTACTAACGACTTCCCAGCTAATAGTGTTTTGATCTCTTAATTTGTGTTCCTCACTACAGAAGTCCAGTCTGATTTCTTAATCTTTGCAGAAATGGAAAAGATTCTTTTTCTAATTTTTTTTTTTGTAGGATTACGCCAGATGGTGAGAAAAAGGAACAGAACAGGACATAAGGTAATTTTCTAGGTAGTCTAACCATGAGTCAAGGTGGCATATGCTTGTAGTAGCTTAACTCCTAACAGTATAAATCTCTCGCATCCACATAAAGTTGGGATCCTTAATACCCCTATCACCTTTGAGAACGCTGCCAAGGGTTTAACAAAAATGCTTTTGGTCACTTAGGCCAAGTTAAAAGACTGTACTCAGAGCCCACCCGCTGGGACACAAAAATGCACTGATTCAAACCTCTGTGCAGGTAAGATGTGTCTACAGAGGCTGAACTACTTGGAAGATAGCCTCAGCAAGGCTAGGAGAAAGAAAAATGAAGATAATGGAAAAGAAACAGCTATAATAACCATCCACAAGTGCACATGGCCTCTACTTCAGCACCCATAAAACTTAAAAGGATAAAAGAAAAGGAAATTGCTTTCAAAATAGCAAAGACAATTTTATAAACATTTCTTCTTATGCTTTTATAGGATGTTGGACTTGTTGCCCTGTTCCCAGTACTAGGAGTGCTGCATGTATTAGCTGTTAGGGTGAAGAGAGGTACATTACAAGAGACTTTCCTTCACTTTCCCTTCTGCCCTGCATATGTATGTGTGCCAGTTTAAAAGTGCCTTTTTTTTTTGTTTCTTCTTAAGCAGCCCTATTGTAATGATCACTGAGCCCCTTGGCCAGCCCATGGGCACCAGTGGCACTGTGCTGTGTGACCAATCAATGTGTACTGCCTGGATTACACTTCATCCTGTCCCACAGCCATGAACAGGGATGTCTCCTAGCTCCTGCGTGGCTGTGCAGGACAACGATCGTGTTTGAGGCTAAGTGAAGAAACCCCACGGTGACCACAGAGGCTTCCCTGCACTCGGCTGAGGGATTGTGCTTTTGCGAGCAGTGTAGCTTTGGGCTATCAATAGCTTTATAGCTACTACAGGTTGCTTCAGTGAGGGCACCATTGGAAAGCAACACTGAATTACATTCCCGTGTCCCTCCTAAAGCTCATGTCCCTCCCAGAGTGGTACTAAGGCTCTTTTAACTGGACTTTATCCCAAGCTCCAACATAGTCCCAGCACAGCCCCAGAGTCCATAACTGCTGCAGCTGGAAGCTGCTCAATGAATCCCAAGGGTGCCGACACAGAGGACCTGGGCAACCTGTGGCGGTTTTCAATGTATGGAATGAAAACCTGCTTGGCTGCCTAATCACCTTCCCACTAAATGCATCCTAATGCATTCCTAATGCTTCTTCCTACCAAAGAACGTAATGGAACTAAACCAAGGAATTTGCTGCAATCTAAGACTCCCTTCTGCCTCTGAAACTCATCTTGTGTTCTGCAGTCTTGCAGTCCTTTTAGAACTGAGCTGAATTCAAAGTCCAATTGCAGTGGATGTAAGTTGTGTTTCTCCCAGAAAATGAGAACAAGTGTCTACTCCACAACTTTCAGCTGCAGACTTCCCTTTAGTCTAGACACGATCCTTGCATAAATTCAGAGCTCACCAATTATTATGGCTTTATCAAGAACCTTATTAGTGATCATTAAAAATAATCTTGCTTAGAAGGGGACGGCTCTGTGCAAAGCCCATCTTTCCTATTTACCTCGTGACTATTAATGTGTTTTTTTAATGTTTATACATTAGTGCAAGGAATAGTGTTAGCATAATTCTAGTGTAAAATAAAACCAGCTGTATCCATTATAAGTGCATTACTGCCAGGAACTGTAAATATGTTTACGCCTGATAGCCTTTTGACTCAATAATATCCTGCTATCTCTGTTGGGCAGGCAAGTTTTTAAACCAAGAAAAGACAGGTTATGATTTTCATAACCAAACTGTGCTTCTTTCTGACGTACGTTATCTAAATTCAAATTTTAAGAAGGTTGTTAAAAAAAAAAAAATCTGCCTGTGATTTTTAAAGGAGAACAATTGAAATGCCATCTTCAAAGTGGTGGCAAGAAGGTACGAGGTGCACTGAGAACAAGTTATTCCTCCCGGATATACACATACGCAGACAAACACTGCCATATCATACCATACAAACAATTTTAATTGTGTAGTTACAGTCAATAACCACTCCTAGTCAGAACATTTCTGCATAAAGAAAATTGTGATACACTTATAAAAACAGCCAGCTGTAACAAAATAACTGGTGTTTTCATAGCAATAAACTCATAAAAAAGAAATACACCTTTATACAGAAAATTTATACAGCTGTAGCTTTAAAATTGATTGTAAACCAAAGGAAGACACATTGCAAACATCAATTATTTTCACATTAATTGCATAAGTTTCTAAGGTGATCTATTAGTTTTATTTACCTAAGCTTATTTGCATGATAGTAAAAATTGCATACAACAATAAGAGTGAAGCTTATAGTATGAATTGCTTGGATAACATAGAGCACTTTTTATAGGCAACTGTGTAAAGCACATTTTCTCTATTTAAAACTTTTAAGACACTTTGTTTTACTGCCCATCAAAATACATTTATAAATAGAAAAAAAAAATCAGTATGATAACAAGAGAAGCAATATTACATTTAACGGAAACTTCCAAAAAAATTAATTACAACATGATGCTGCAGGATCTACAAATAAATAATGAGGACTAAATTGTGTTTCACATTTTCTTTTTCATTTTCTTTAAAACCATGTAACAATGAGAATGGAAAAAAAGAAAATACAGTGACCTTTATTTCCGAAAGAAAACAAATCTGAATTACGGCAGTGCCATATAATACAAGGCATTTGTTGGCATATGTTATCTTTAAACTGCATTCCACAGTCTATAGTTCTTTTGTAACATACAATAGAACAAGAGTACCAAACTCTTTTTATTTTATTTTTTTTTTAAATAAATGTGAGTTTCCAAAGATCAAGTGTGGAGTGCTACAGTAATAATTAAAAAAACAAGAACAAAACAGAAACGAAAAACAGTAAATCACAAAAGTTGTAATGCTTGTCTGAAGGCTCCAGAATCAAAATCACTGGTATCATGCTTATTGGGTACACTCACAGTGTATCCAGTGAACACAAATTAATATCAAACAATCCTCAATGCTTCATCTGCTGCTGCGAAGCAGTTTGTAAAACAGAGTAAAACATCTAGTGCAGTCTGCATTCTCCTTTTTTTTTTTTTTGTCAACTTTTGTGCAAGTTTTGGAAGATTCATTGGCCAAACAATGAATAAAGGCTTTTGACAGAACGCAAGATGGAATTTTCATTTCATTAGTAAATACCAGTGGCACTGTTGAAAGAAAATAATACTTCTAGATCAGTCTTTCAATTCAGCATTAATCTCTGTGTTCCCTTCTACTGATAACTCTTCTTCTAGTTTAACTGAAAAAAGCGTGTTTGCGTTTTTGTCTTGGATGCTGTCTTCCAAATCCTTGAGCAACTCTTCTTCCTTATACTCTGCAACATCCACCTCTAAACCAGAATTGTCCTTCAGCTTCCCATGGTGCTTGAGATAATATCGTTGGTTCTGAAAGAACTTGATAATGGTGTACTTGGGCAGGTCAAGCTGAGCGGAGAGAGTCTGGATTGCTTCTTCATCTGGATACAGGCCTACGTCTTGTATGAAGCTCTGTAGGATCCCTAGGGCTTCAACAGAAATCTTTGTTCGCGGTCGGGATTTCTGACGATTTTCGTCCTCAGATTCAGCTGGTGACGCTACCGTTGGTTGCCTTGGGGGTAGTCTGGGACCTGGTTGCTGTTGCTGTTGCTGCTGCTGTTGCTGCTGCTGCTGCTGCTGCTGCTGCTGCTGCAAGACAAAGCACAGTGGTTTTCTTTTTACGTCTGTTCTTGCTCACGTTTTGCATTACCGAGAAAATCTGGGGCAGGGTGGGGGGGATGATACTGCAAAGCGATAAACAAAAGCTCAGTAACTTTAAAGAACAAAGAGCGTGGGGGGGAGGAAAACCTAAGAAAAAAAGGTTCTTTACTGCCAAACCAGAATTAAAATAGGAGTTTAGCATCTCTCCGCATACCTCCCATGTGTCTCTATACGTGTGAGCAGAGATGGAGGGTAAAGGGCCGGTGGGGCAGGGACAGAGAGGTGGAGGGAACACTGGCATTGTCGGACTGAAGGTGCCAGTGACGTGACATCGGTGTGGTCTGGCAGACAGATTTTAATGAACGTGCTCCACGAGTCAAGTGTAGACAAGACAAAATGCTAAGTAGGTGACATAGCATAGGATTAACTTGACCATCTTAGCCAGAACTGCAGCAAGGGCAAAGTGAGAGAAGCGCCAGATGAGGGCAAGCGCACAGGAGCTCTGCCAGCAGCAGCAGCTGCTGCCCAAAAACAAGGGCTGCAAAGCTCCAGCAGCATCGAGGCTGAGGGGCTGGGGAGATGAGGGAGGAGAGCATTTTAGCTTAGCCAGGAAATATCCCACTGCTGACCCGACCTTAGCGTATGCCCAAGTCTCCTCACCCTTGCAAAGTTGACGACAGAATGCGTTAGTGGGACGTGCCTAACACCTCACACTGTCAAACCCCACCTGGGAAAGGACAAAGGGGTCTGGAAGTAGGAAATTTGTGTTTCCCCTTCTGGCTCTGACCTCTCTTGCCTGTGGTCTCGGAAAGGGCCTGTCTTGCCTGCGTACAAGCATCCCAACGTGTAAAGAGGGAACAAACATATTTACCTGCTTCTGTGTTTGTGCTGGGGATTATTTAGTTAATATTTATAAAGCACTAAGATGCAAAGCTCTAAATAAGTTGCACTATTATTATTAGAAGGGAACATGCTGCATTCCAAAAACTGAGGCAATAAAAATGAGCCAGTATGCACATCAGAAGAGTAAGATAAAGCAAATCAGGATGTAAATAATTAACAAGAACTTAAAATGAAGTTTTGCAAGCATGGATTCAGAAACATTCTTAAAAGGTGAGGCACTGAGCCCCAGGGACAGAAATGTTTTTCTCATCTACCACTGGAGCACAAGTCCATTGTAAGATCATGTTTAAAATCAAAAGTAAATTTATCAGCTACTGTTTTTGTTGACAATTCTTTTGCTTTGCAGCACAGGAAGCGCTGGTTAGTAAGATATTTTGGATCAGCAAATTTCTTGTCATATGGTACAAACCACCAGTTATTATTAAAAAACAACAGCAGCAAAACAAGCAGTTGCTATCACTACATTTCATTTCCCTTTGCGAGTCTCTCCTCAACAATTTTTTGTGTGTCGGTAGTGGTTCCCAAGCTTCCAGTTGCAGCTCGCCTGCAGACCCTAAGAAGCACAAAATACTGTACAAATGGTCTAAATGTCGGAGGAATTATAACTCTGCCCACGTCGCAGCGCTACTCCTGGTTGTGGAGACTTTGCATAGGTCTCAACAGCCGGTTTGGAAGCCACTGCTTTACGTGATCTTCTTATTGTAAGATCTGACACAAGTGCTAGTGGAATTAGGGCTCTCACCTCATCCCTATCCACATCCTTTCATTTTTATGGTCTGTGAGCCATCCCATTCAAGGCTTCAGTCTCAAAGACATTCAAGAGTATTCCCAGCAAATTAAATTCTTACAAGACTGGAGACTTTGTATATATAGTTTGAAAACTCGTGTCTTAGCTATGTATTTATGCATCTACAACGATTACCATGTAGAAGAGCGGAGACAAAACTCAGGCCCAATCTCCCAATCCTTACTCTTACAAGTCATATTAAGAGATTACAGTGCAACTGCTTATGTGAATAATATTTGCAAGATCAAACACACAACTTTTATCAACAAGGCAAGAAAATCTAAGTAAGTGGCATAGTGGTTTAATGTTTATACTGTGCATAAGCTTCTCTTTTTATCCCCTTAAGAAGGGATTTTATTAAAAACAATGTACATTTTCAAACAAGTGCTGTTTTATTACTTAATATAGATCTTTCTCTCTCTTTTTGCTAAATCAAACAGCAAGTTTCCAGGCTTTCACAATTATTTTAGTACTTGATATCCTAAGGGATTGTCTTATTCAGTTTGCTTTATCTTTAATATACACTTGTGTTGTTTCTGGCTGCGAGATAACTCTATCCTTCCTAGCTTTGTAAATATTTTTCTGTATAGGTAATACAAATGATAGGCTGGGTCTCAGCTGAGGTAGGGAAAGCGGGGGGTAATATCTGCCCTTTAAGAGGGAGCAGTTAAAAGACTGACCTCGGGTCTTTCACGAGAAGGGATTAAAAAGTCCCCAGCTCAGAGAGACAGCAGCCCCCACTGCCAACCAGGGCTATGGTATTCAGCAAAACATCCAGCCATGCTCCCGGTCCATGGTGCCCATGTGAGCGAAGGGCGGTCACAACTCCTGAGGGGGCAATGGGGCTGCCCAGGGGCGGGGGGGGCAGCTGTTTCCAAGCTCCACAGCATGGGTCCTGCATCCCCTCCTCTCTCTCCCTGACACGGTGCCCTTGTGCCAGCTCACCTGTGGAGCAGCACCCAGCCAAGGTCCAGCGGTCAGCAGGCCTGGTAAGAAAGCGCTTCTATGCTCTCCTTTCCCAAGGGTGGTGGGAGAGGGGCTCTGAAGGAAAAACAGACAAACATTGACTCACCCCAGCCTCGACTGGGGTTAAAGTGGGATGAGGAATCCCCTTCCCTTCACTCCTACCCAGGGCAAGCCGCCGCTGATGAGGGTTCGAGCCAAGCTTTGGAAGAGCGGTGGCCCAACACGTTCCTCCCACTTTGCCAGTAAGTGGGTGCCCAACACCGCTTGCTGCCTTTCAGTCCTGACCCCTGCCTAGCCAGGGACAGCCAGCACGGAGGCTCGCCCTGTCCGGCACACAGCTGCCCCTGCACCACCGCGTCCACGCACGTTTGCGAATAACCACTGAGCCGAAACAAAAACCGTGGGTGGTCCCACAATCTCCTTTGAACTCTTGGTGGCGGACAGCAGCGTGCTTTTATCGCATACCAGGAGACCTGCATTTAGCCTGGCCGGGAGGAAAGAAACACTAATTTCCTTTGCTCCGTTTAAAGCTTTATTTACTTAGCGCTCTGCGGGATTGGCCAAGGTAAACTAACCTGAATCTGTTCTGCTGGCACATGGATAATGTGGGAAGGCCTGTCACCATGGTGATGAACTGCATTGCTTTCTTGTTCATAAATGGCATCGCGTTCAGGCTGAGGAAGACTGAGGAACCTTCGGATCATGGAGAGATTCTCCCAGAGGGTCCTGTTCTCTGGTGAGGGATCTTCTTTCCAACGTAACAGCTCACAGAGCCACCCCTTGAAGATAACACCAGCAAAACATTAGTTTTTTCCCTCACTTCATGAGGGGCAAAACGAGGGTGAAACGTGTACTTTAGTAGTGCTGCATTCTCTCACGCTTTCCCCCCGTAAGAAAGGCTGGGCTTAAGGCAAGCACTGATACACTGAGAAGCTGACGTGGTATTTCACAGACCCTCACCAACTGCAAGCATTTTGGAAAGCACCTTCCCCTTGGCCCCACACCACAGTGCTGGTGTCTGTTTGCTTGGAAACAAACTGGTTGGTGAAGGCAGCATCCTTTACATGCTCCCCTCCATGGGACAGGGGTTTCTCTGATACTGCTATATTCTCTCTGCTGCCTATTTTCTTTCATGCAAGGCTACATCCATTAGAGAGCATCAACACCGTGTTTCAGGTAGATTTTTCTGCTGAGCAATTTTTAAAATCCTGGCACTACTACGCAAAACAAGAAGCACTTTGAATATCTGCCTTGCCCGTAGGGCTGCCTAATGTAAATCACAGCAGTACAGGAGCTCCTAATGTCCTCTCAAAAGACAGGAAGGAATCCTTTGACTAGATGTAGGTGAGTAACCTTTTCTTCCTGTCTGCTACAAGTAGAGGTGCCTCTGCAGGTGAACCTATTTCAAGGGACAGATGATTACCTGTTCATTTATTTTTCTCACAGAGCTGGAAAAATAAAAGACTCTCCCAGATTTACATACATCATTAGGGTTTGGGGGAGAGGGCAAGACCTGCTCAAGCTTCTGATAAACCCTTTATAGCATTTCCAAATGACGGGACAGCAAGTTGCCGAAGAGTGTACCTACTCTAATTCAGACGTGCTTTTGGGATACATGCTATGAAGTCGTCCACAAAATCCCCTGCAAGAACTGCAGTGGTTGCTAATTTGCTTCTGAAAGACACAAATAAGTTTGTCTTGAAAATTTAACAATTGTTTTCTTACATATTCGTGGAATTTAATCGAGGATTTTTTTTCTTGATTGTGCACTGCTCATTTTGAAAGAAGAGTGCAGGCACTCTAGCTAATACGGTGTGCATCAGCAGCAATTTTTCTGGATATTAAAATTTAGAAACAAAATATTACATGTATAAAATATGCATACTTCCTTTCTTTTAGCTTCAAGGATCTGTTTTCAAAACTAGGTCCATGCAATTTTATTTCTTAACGCTGTAGGAAAGATAATGTGACGTTTTATTGAATCAACAAATAATATAAATGTACAGAAGCTTTTAGATCCTTTTTATATGTACTGGTAGTTGAAGAAATGGTTTATCTAGACTAGTTTACTACTCGAGACAATAGATACATAGATACAGTGGAGATACGCATTTTCTTGAAGACATATCTTTAGCTAGCAGTTAATAAATGCAGTGTAAAAATATTGCCACGATAGGAAGAAGTGGAAATAAACAAATAATCTTAATGCATTCATATTGTATATGAAAATATTTAGTGAGGTGTGTATGAAAAAATTGAAGTATATTCTCTAGGATATAAGCAGAAAACTGAACAAATGACACAGGTGAAAACGCCCCCGAGAAATAGAAATAATCAGAATGACAAATGTTAGAGAGAATGGTGGTAGCAGAGCTGAGAAAGGGAAAATTTAAGTGGGGCCAAAATCTGCCAGGTACTCGCTAGGTGTGCTAGGAAGGGGGAAGGGATAGGGAGGGGAGAAGCGGCAGCAGAAGGGCCCCCCCTGCACCCTGGGGATGGAGAGCACCCCAGTCCTTTACCGCACACTAATGGTAGATGTCCATCATTGCCTCAGGACATAGCCAGATGGGCCAAACACCTCCATACAGAGCACATAATGCACAGCTTGTCCCACCTGGAATCGTGCGGCATGTTTTTAGAACAATGACAAGTGAGTTCTCTCTCCCCATTGTGAAGCGCCCTGGGACGCACCAGCAGGTTAATGTACAAACTCTCCCTGCCCCTAACAACATCACCACGTTGCTTGTGGTTCTCTGCCCACCTCACTTCCACGCGGATACACGCTGGGTTACGCTCAACAGCAGTATTAGTTTGCTGCAGCACGATAAAAGGCGTGCAGTCAGAAAATATAAGTAGTTTTTTAGGGATGGAGGGGAGAAGAACAGAAAAAAAATCTATTTTTTAAAAAAAATTCAAATGCAGCTATAATGGTTTTAGTTAAAAAAAAAAAAGTCCCACAAAACCAGCCTGCCCTGAAGCATAAAAACTGTCCTTTGGTTGTCTGGGCTCTACATTGCTTCACATCGAAACTGTTCGTCCTCTTCCCAGTGGTGATGAAACAGAGAGCAGAGCCAACTACTGCAGCAGTTGGGAGAAAGTAAAAAGAAAAAAGAAGACAAGACAACCTGTCCCCTACCATGACAGCTCTTTATGGTATACAGATAGACTGGAAAAGAAATTGCACAATGCATTTAGAAGCTACACATATTTTATCTGGTGACCACACGAATCACTTTAAAAAAAAAAAAAACAAAAAAAAACCCAGTATAAAGTCTTTTTCAGTAGTAAAAATAATTCCTAAGCAATCACATTTTACACTGATTAAACGTATTTCACAACAGTTTTTGTTAACTAAGAAATTCCTTCTCCCCTTAGTGTCTTCTCTGTATTCCTATACTTAATAGATCAGTCTTTATTTTTGTCTATTACTAATGACTAACATCACGTTTCCAATATTTTTCTATCAACTTACGCACTGACATAATACTTCTAATTCCTTATCTAAAAATGGTTTGATGAACTGTAACCCAAAGCATGTCTCTGCTAGGCCTTTCAGGGAAACTGATTCTGAGATACTGAAATCAGATGCTTCTGACACGGTATGTGGAGCAGACTGCTCTCCTACCAAAATGTCTCTTTTCAACTGGCTTCTTCACATTTTTAAAGGAGTAGACCGATACCCCGATAAAACATGCGATGGGCAACATGGAAACAATCAACTGAATCCTTCTAAAACAAGGATAGAAACAAATTTTTGGTCTCCATGGTTTATTTATGTAGGTTGTTCTCACAAATACCCTCAGAAAAGGTAGTGAATGGGCAGTAACAGAGGCTGGAGGGGTTTGCTGTGTTGGGAGACAGAAAACTTTATGCCAGTATACTTTCTTTTGGTTCAAAACAAACAAAACTGTGTTTTGTTTAGTTTCGGGGTTGGAATTCTGCAGCTGACATAAAGGTCAATCATAAACCTCAGTTAAATGAGAACATATGAAATGTTTTTGTAAATTGTAGGGAAAGGGATCATACAGACTTTTCTAATGGTGAATTTTAAGTT
This sequence comes from Porphyrio hochstetteri, assembly GCA_020800305.1. Taxonomy (NCBI): domain Eukaryota; kingdom Metazoa; phylum Chordata; class Aves; order Gruiformes; family Rallidae; genus Porphyrio; species Porphyrio hochstetteri. The sequence goes on along the minus strand of CM036906.1, from coordinate 130,411,768 downwards.
CCATAAAATTTTTAAAGTTTCGTTTCCATTTGGTCTAAAGAAATATGAATTGCTGCAGTTAATGCAGCTGAATTTACAAGTGAACCTAACAAGGTTGATTTTTCTCCTTCCACACTCAAATTTAAGTCTGGAGCAATTCCTGTCTAGTTCAAGCAACCCATTCTGAAGGAGAGCTTGGACCGATGCTTTTTCATCTCTTTATAGTCTTACAGGAACTAGAAAGGACCACGAAAGAGTAAGGAGATATTTATAACTCAGATTAGATCACAGCTGGTTAATACAGAATATATAGTAGATCGCAAAAACCCAGACTCAAAATAATTAAGCCAATAGATCTATGCAGCAAGGCAAACCCCCCAAAACTCTGCAGTGACATTGGGAACAACCTTGATTTTAAAACAGTAAATTTGCCAGGCAACATTACACTGAATATAAAGAGAGTACAAAGCAAAATATAAACATTAGCCACATGTAAATATGTTTGGAGAACTTTCAGGATGTTACTACTTTTCAAACTGACAAAGTTTAATTTGACACCTTCTGTTCTAAAACCTTTGTTTCTATTCAAAATCACGCCTTTAGCTGCTATCAATCACTATGCTCTCCCTATTACTTAAAATACTGGCATGGGCCCTGGATAAGCTGAAAATGCCATGCAGATGAATTCTGAGATAATATGTTCAAACCTGTTATATACAACACAAATCCTGTAAAGTTATGTATTGTAAACCTACATTTATTGGGAACTAAAAGTCTTAAATCCATCTGCTACAAAGAAAATACTGTTATGCACTTTCAAGTAACCAAGTACCATCTGCAAAGGTCTTGCTACAGTAAGCAAGAAAATGGTGAAAAAAAAAAAAGATGCTAAACCTAAGATATTTAAAATAAATAAGAGTCTTCTGTGTGGTTTTCTGATAGGGATTTAGTACAGAAACATAAGACATTAGAGGAAAAAAACCTGTGAAAGCCGAACTGCCAAACTATTGCAGGAAAAGCGCAAAGGGGATAACTGCCAAACATTAGACTCTGCAAGACCCATGAGCATGCTTATTTTAAAGAAAGCATCTATGCATTTCATCTGTGTATACAAACGCTATTTGATTCAGTCTGACCTGTGCTGTGTTTAAATAAGATCTGCTCTTCCACATAGAGTTTCTAACAAACTATTCTTGCATTCTGCTATCTTTCTAAAAGGGGGGGAGGGGGGAAATAGATAATTGAAATCTGCACTTAAGGTGTAAATACCAATTCTAACTAGATCAAAGAAAGTAGCATTACAATTATGAAAGATGTTTTCTGGGTAAGGCTTTCCAAATCAGCAACAAACACATCCAGTCTGAGAATAAAGGGCTTCAAGGTGGAGCAACTGAACTCTTTTGTTTGGTGAATTTGTTATAGTGATAATAATTTGCCAAATGAGGATTATTTCCTGCAGAATAACTAACCAAGACACCAACATTTTTTAAAACAGCTGTAATTTGAATCTAAGAAGGCAAAACATTTCAGACTATCAATGCCAAGATACAAACAGTTTTTCTTTGGTACAGTATATCTAAGATTATTTTGTATCATTCTCTGGGGCATATAGTATAATAAAAATATATGGTGTTAAAAGAAATCGGTCTAAACAGGGAGGTATTTGATACATTTTAGCAAGAAGTGCAAATTGCATTTCAGCATCTACTGTGAACAAAGACTAAGTACATAATCCATTAAACAGTACTTCCAACTCAAAAATTTGAGTATTGTAGACTAAACTAAAGTAGGCATTTTGAATGAGCACATTTTCAGCAACTAACTATAAAGCTAGCAATTTATCATTCAGCAAATAATTTTCTACTTTTAAAAGAATCTGTAAGTGTTACTTATGTTAATGAAGACTGTTTTTAATCTACCCACAAACATGCTAATAGAGGGCAATTTTTTTTTATTTACAATGCTGAAGGCACTCCAGTTTATAGAACACAGATATGAAATTACACTTGGCGAAATGGGCTCTTAATTGTCTGAGCAACCCAAATCCTTCACCTTTAACACAAAAGCTTATAGACAAAGCTAAGGAAAAGAACTTGTGAACTAAACTTTAAATATTGACTTTTTCCCTTTCAAAAGCCAACCAACTTGCTTCACAGATCTCATTTTTGTTCCAAATGGCCTTGTTCATCATAGGTATTTCCATTTTTTTTCAGAACAGATTCCATGCATAGAAGAGAAGGAAAAAGGCCAACATCACTGCTACAGCATATGCATATAGTCTTGGTCTTTAGCATTAAACTTGTAAGCTGCTCATTGCACAGAAAGGTTGCTTTTGGAAAAGTCATAATACTTTGCACGAGATACATAATGGTAGCAAAGGAGTACTGAAAGCATTTTAAATTATTTACTAGGTTAAAAGGGTGAAATGGTACTTTAAATACATCAAATTTCATCATCTGGGCCATTTTTTGGTGGCAAAGTGGTATTGATCTTTCCAAATGCTTAAAATTAACTATTTCCAGAAGGTCATTATTTGATTAAAGGCATTAAAGTTGAGGGCAAGAAATGATGCACTTTGTCTTCTTTCCCATTCAAATAATCATGTAATTTAATCAGAACTATCCCTTCATGTCCTGTAATAAAAATGTTTGTCTTAAGATATTGTTCTTTACCTAACATATTAACCTTTAAATGTTATGAAGTTCTTAAGAATAATCTCTGCTTAGAGAAGATTCTTCTGTAATGCAATGAAAGGATCTCCAGCATTTAAATTGATAAGGCCAAATTTCCCCTACACATTGATTGGAAAACGCATTAAACCCTTCAACTGAGATTTCTCACAGCGTTCAACAGGATCGAACACTCAGAGAGTTCTGAATCAGTAAGCTCCTGCATTGAGGAGCAAAATAAACAAATGTCACTTCAGCACAAGAAAATATGACAAAGAAGTAATAATGGACACTGCTTTCATTTGTCTGGGAAATGCTGATTGTGATACATTTGTATTATCTGGAAAAATCTGGCAGGGAACACCCACCACAGGGTAAGAACAGAGCATTTAGTTGAGAATTCATTTTCAGGTGAATATTACTTAAATCTGACTTTCTGGGTAAAACACCTGTGGGTTCAGACATGGGAACAAGCCTAGATGATGGGAGTGGTCCTTTTTAGCCTTAAATGTTCTTCTGGAATTTCCTGACTGCAGGAAAATTTATTCTGACTGCAGGTTTATCTTCCCTAAAACACATAAATTGTCCTGCTAATCTTCAATGCAAAGCTGAATAGACCCAAATGCTTCAGAGAGGAACTGAAGTCTGTTAAAAGAAAGACCACTGAAATTTTTCCTAAAATTTTAGGAAAACTAATTAATCTACCAGATTTACTAGTTTTTGCTACAAACCAACAGATTTGTTAGTGAAAATCTTTTCCATTTAGCTTATATTTTCAAGTAATTTTAAGTACTGACTTGTGTGAGGCACATACTTTCTAGTAATTTTAAAAACTGCTGTGAATGTTCAATAATTTGGGATCCCCCTATTTTTCTCACAAAACTCTGAATCTTTAATTCAAGAAGCAAAAAAAAAAAAGGTTTTTTCACCTTGTTCCAGAAGATGAGTAGAGATACCAGAATACAAACGCCTCTTCTGGAGACGTGGCCTAAAGTGATAATAAATGTCCCCAGAATGACGGTTGCCTTAGTATTTTATTCATACTAATCAGCCTTAAGTTTCAGGCTTTGCCTTTGAGCATTCCCCTAAATCAGAGGAAGTTTGAAACCTGAAGCTGTCCTTTATCTCCAGATATCTCTGGTTTATCTATTTTACTGGCTTTCATTACTAGAACATTGAAAGGGGAAGCCAGATGTGAATTTTAAGTAAATCTCTATCTGCCATCATAATAGATGAGATTTAGTAAAACAAACAAACTGAAAACCCCACAACCTCATAGGGCTTTCCAGAAGAAAGGTAAACTTCACTAGCAGGAAAAACTTCCTTTGAAGAATACTGAAACAGATTATGCCATTTCCTTAAATTTCTTATCCAACCTATTATTCAGCTGCACCATCTGTCTGGATGTTACCTTTCCCTGGGATGTGAAAAAAAAAAAAGAAAAAAAAAAGAAAAATGACCAAACAGCTAGCAGTGGTATTGACAGCATTTCACTGAAATTTTTTGGTGATATTTTAAGGGAAAAGATTGCCAATGTCTCTTCTTTTCCCTCTGCCTTTTCTCCTTTCTAGCTGCGGCATTTAAAAACTAAATACATATTTCTATTCTTGTGACTATCCAAACAAACAAATAGGGAAAGAAAACTTGCTAAAGCAACCTGCAAAATTCAACGACAAGCAGCAAACACGTACAAAACCCAAATGACCTGGAGAGCTGTGGCCCTGCTCTTGCAGTCTCATCCCTCATTATCAGATCTCTCCCCCTACCTGGAGCCACAGTGAGTGGCTAAGAGTCAGTGCTACAGAAAAACTTGCTGGATTAAGGTCTGAGGCTGTAACAAAACTGGTGGATATGTTTCCTGTGTATAAGCGCCACCAGGTCATGGAAAGGGAAAAAAACTAACCCATAACTCTAAACCTGACGGAAAAGTAACTATCATTACTTACTAGTCGAGTACAAAGGAAATTAAATAATCTAAACAAAGGACTTCTCCCAAGCTTGGTTTCTCTGATCTCAGTATCCTCCACCTTTCCTTTCTCTTGTTCAAATGTATATTTTTTTAAAGTCTTGCCTTCATTTGGCTAGCAGTGACAGATAGGCACAAGCTCAAATCAAAACCATCATATGCATACCTTGGCAAATCTTACGTGAAATGTAACTACATTCATATGTAAAAAGAAGGGGGGAAAAAGTTATAGATGCAAAAAAACCCAGTGGGTGAAGCTCTATTCTGCTGCCTCCTACTCCAGATCCTTCCTCTTCCACACACACAATTCAACTGGCATTGTATCTGTGAGATACACGTGACAACAATGGAACTAACAACAGCAAAATCTAAACAAGAAAAAACAACTGCTAATTATTAAATAAGTCATTCTTAGTCTGGCACATTACTTTTTATAGTACAGACATAAAAATGGGTCAGTGGGTTTCACAGAGGGTGACTGGTAATATATGGCCCTTTATCTTTTATTTAAGTAGAGAGAAGTACTGATTTCACTGCAATACCAATGCTTCCCTTGAAAGCAAATACACCCTAATTCCAACCACGACCCTTAATAGCCCGTATTTATTTATTCTTCAACATCCAATCAATTTTGGTATGGTAGCTATATCTGCAGTTGAGTTAGCAAAGAGTCTTTAACAGAAAGAGCCTGCCAATTAAAAAAAATATTTTTTACTACTGTCAATTTACAAGTGAAGAGCAAATGTTTATTATTACGTTGCTTACAGAGATTTAACATTTGCTTTGGGAGAAAGACCTCTAATAAAAAGGTCATAGGTCCGAAGTGTCACTTCCATAATTACTTATATGTGTATATATATCATGTTGTTAGATTTATTTTTTTTAAAAGACTGCAATTTCCCAGAGAGAGTAATTTAAATCTTTGGCTTCTTGTCATAAGCTTTTTCTTTCCAGGATTCATTTTGGATCACAGGAAGATCTACCACACACGGAGTAATCACAGGCTTGTAGATACTTGGATTTCATTGCAAAACAAGACGTTCCACAAGCGACATCATTCCAAAACATACTCAGCTCGAGTCCATTCTCAGATATCCCTACACATTTTTACGACCTAACTAAATGTTTTCATCTCGGTTTGAGTTGGGCATTTAAATATTCTGAGAAAATTTCTTTTAATCTTTTTCTTGCAGTTGAGCTGTTTTCTGGGGCTCTGGGTTTCATAGTGAAGAACGCTTAATGTTCTGATAATGCCATCGGTGAGGGGACTATTTAGGTAATTGAAAAGCAACTTTTCCCTAACTTTCCTCTAGGTTTTGTTAACCACAGAACAGTCAGAAAGTTAATAAAGCTCATTACCTCAGTGGAGCTAAAAAAAAAAAAATATATATATATTCCACACCTGTGATAGACAGATGCCTGTCACTGAATGAGAAGAGAGCATCCAGAAATCTTACTTATGGAAAAATAAAGGCACTGAAGTCATTAGAAAGCTAAAATATCCTTAGTTATATTACAGTTGCCTGGGCATAGACTTGAAACAATAGGGAAGCTGAATCCAAATGGAAGCTGGAGAGATCTGTTTTCTCCCTCCTGCCTGGCCCAGGGTGGGAACCAACCCAAGAGTGTTTTCAGGTAGTTCGCCAACAGGTTGGGGACAAGGGGAAAGCTCCTAGAGAGAGCTGTGCTTAGTGTTCACTTCTCATCGACCAAGAGAAGTACCAGCCAAGCCAAGGCCCTGCCATATTTCCAGGCAGCAGCTTCCACCATTAACACAGGCGCTGTGTGGAGCAGGCATGCTTCTTTCTGCTCTGGTCCTTCTGTCCCATCCCCTCTTCCCAGGTGAGAAGGATCAATGCCTTTAGTTAGACTCTCTCCTTACATTCAATAAAAGTAGCAAGTGATTTCTTAAGAGGTGAAGCAAACTGGCTTCCCCAAAGGAAAATGAAAAGAATGTCATTTAGGCTGTTCATAGCTTTTTAAAAAAATAACTAGTTTTCTATAAACAGTGGAAAGTTCCTATATCTGCAGAACCTTCTTTTGCATGTTACATATACTAGAGACACTAAGCACCTGCCTCAGCAAAATACCTAGTCACCTACAGAAGCCCACAGACATAACTGATAGGTGTGCAGATCTTGCTCAGATGGGGTCCAAAACTCCAGGGGATTCTGCTAAGGACCACTCAGTCTGAACACCTTTACTTTATAAAGATCCTGAAAACTATTTTCATGTGCTTCTCAAATGCCACCCTGAAGTAAGGGAACATGACACTGCACAGCAATAAAAATGAGATGCCCACTGAATTACAATGTGTATTCAGATAAAATTTGGCAGAGTTGGAATAAGATAAATATTTGCAAATTGGAATTTTCCCCCCTTAGCTAGCTGCCTGCTTGCCCTAGTCTATTTGTAAGCAAAAATCTGAAGTTTGCCTTAGAGGCTAAATTTGAGGAAAATAAAAAAAAAAATTGGACACAATGAGAAATTGTAAGAAATAGAGAAACTAAAAAAAATATTGGGAATAAAACACTGTATCCCTTCTCACAACCCTTTCAGGTGTTGTGTGTTTTGAATTATCCCATTCAACATTAGGGGAGAAAACACTTGTCTATTATTTCCTATGCTGTCCTTCGCCCAACAACCCTTCACCTGAATGGTAACCGGTCACTCCTTTGCCAAACTGCTGCTCGGACCGTTCCTGTAGAGCTGTGTTTGCACAAGATGCCTTTCATCTTCGCAGTAACATGTGTGTTCAGCAGCTCTCGGGTTTTCAGGAGGAATTTTACCCTGTCATTTCCTGTTTGGTTACGGGTTGAGCTCGCTTTTGTTTTCTGTGCTGTTTACTTGGTACCCTGCTTCCCCCACTGCCAGGAACCTCGGGCTGCTCGCTAACTCCTCAACCTCCTCCTCGGCTCTGGCACTACAGCTTTGTTTTCATTTCTGTATGTCATTAACTCTCGTACAGCTCACTCAGACATCTCCCCCCACCCCCCCTTTTTTTTTTTAATAATAGTGCTTTACTTCATGCTAAAACACAGATACATTGAATTTTCAAAAGCATCCTGAATCAGCGATCTGCCCACAGCAACCTGAGAAATCAAGAATACACACCTTTTCCTGGCCAAATCTGTGTCGCCATGTGGGGCTGGGAATGAATTTTCACCCATGAAACTGGCAGTGCTGCCAAGCAGCCCTCAGCTTCCCACCACCCAGCGAAGCCAAAGGGCTCAGGGTGCCAAAGCTTTACCCCATGCAAAAGGGGATACTTGTGCAAAGTGATCCTGGGGTGGGACTCTGGCACACGGGGGACAGCAGCCGGACAGGAGAAAGAGGGGGATGGAGTGAGAGTGGATGTTGAGGGTGTATATGGGGAATGAAGAGGGTGGGGAAAAATCAAAGGAGGGCTGAGAGTATAACGAAAGAAATTAGTGAAGGTGGCAGGAGGAAAACAAAACAGAAGGTGAGGATACAGAAAGCGGGAAGAGAGATTAAGAAAATCCATCCTGCCAGACAGAGCACCTCTTCTCAGGCAGACAGCAGGTGCTGCCTGAGGAAGAGCTGATTCACGCATCTGGAGTGTAGGAACCAAAACACCTCTACGTAAGAAAGAAAAACTAAAAATAAAAGTCTCAGAGGTAGGAGAGGCTGCTGCACTTTTTTTTTTCTTTTGGCAATCCAGTGCTTCCCAACTGTATGGCATTTTTTGAATAATTTTGCAAAGCAAAGCTGGATTTGTGGATCCTTGCAAGAACCCTGACAGTCATTTCAGCATTCTCTCTTCCATCTTGAGCCCTTCCTGCCCTCTTCACCTATTCCACACTTATTTTTGAGACATCTGCAGCCATGACACCTCCATGGCTTTGGGGGCACCTCCAGCATGGGACTTCCCCTTTGTCTGGAGTCTGCACGGACCCCAGGGCAGTCACTAACAGCGGTGGCACTGCCATGCAGTAAGGGACGCTGATGGCACACCTACGCTGACCTATGCCAGCTCGGCTCTGTGGGTAGTAATGCAGTCAGTGACTGCTGGCCAAGTGATATGACCGTGGGTCTTTAACCCTCTCCGCAGCAGTCTGAGGACCAAATACCTAGCCAAATTTTCTGCCACAAATTGTGCCTTCAGTGGCTTTTAAAAACTATCCTGCTCACCTTCTTCTGACTTTGACCACTGAGCCTCAGATCCGTCTCCTGCACTTTTGATACTGCCACTGCATCACAAGTCGATGGCAATGGATAAAACAGTATCTTCCTAAAGTGACTTCTTTTTTTTTTTAACCTCCCCTGGAAGCCTTATTACAGATTAGATGAAATTCTATCAGATGTAATGCAGCACTCCTTTCGCCTGACAATACCTGCTACGGCTTTTGGGGAATCTGCTCAGTTGCATCACACCTACATTTTTTTTTTCTTGGTGTAATAATTGTTATAGAACCTTATAATTAAAACTTTCTATCAAAATTGCATTTTTTTTCTCTCTCTATAGGACAAGTAGCCAACAGTGATCTACTAAAGAATAGATGGTTAAAAAAACCCAACCAACTCTATTAAGTATGGAATGCTATTTAATTAGGGCAAGCCGAACAATTTAACTGAAAAAATGGATTTATAAAAAAAAAAAGTAAAACCATTTACAGACATTTAGTTTCCTAAAAGCTAGCTATAAGCATGTTTTCATAAGAAATACTGGAATGTTTTAATTAAAAAAAAAAAAAGAATAAGTTTCCAATTGCCCAAATTCTAGATACTTTGAAGATTCTCTTTTAAGAATAATCTTTTCCCCAGAGGAAAAGGGAAGAGTTAACAATGAGAGAAAATTCATGGTGAAAAACTTTGGCTGAAAATTTTATTTCTGCTAAATTTAGGTAGCAGTGAAGACTACATCTTTAGTTAGAAGCTCTTCTTAAAGCAGGTTGTTTGCTGGCACGTTATTTTGAAAACCAGCGCAGTAGGATGACTTCTTTAACAAGTGGACATAAAACCCAGAGATTAGAAAGTCTGAGAGTGAGAGACAAAATCCCTGTGTGATACCTGCATTTCTTTGCCAAAGCAAGGAAGGTTTTTAATAAAGGTCATAGAGAAATAATCTTTCCAAAGACGGTGGTGTCTCTTTCCCCTCCTATGTTTACTCTTTTATTTCACTCCTTTGCAGTGACAGGCAGACCTTAACACGTGCACGAACACATGCACACACAAAAGGAAACAACAACCAAAGAGGAGAGAGAGGAAAAAAAAAAAAAAAGAAAAAAAAAAAAGGAGCCTGAAATTTTAGTTACACCACATGTGGTTTTCATTTGTGAAAAATGAACAAGCTGTTTGTGGTTAAACTGTCTAATCTGCTGTTATCAATCTAGCGCTGCATTCAAGATTTACAGGATACATCAGCTTCTGTGCCACATTAGCTGTAAAAGGGAGAGGGGGTGGGAGGAAAAAGGAGGAGGAGAGAGTTTATCCTGAGGAATAATATTTCCAATGCAGCCACACTCACACTACATCTGGTTGTGCTGGTAGCGGCAGTTAAATTGAAATATTTCACAGCGTGTGTCAGAAACATGCAGAATGGTAATTATGACAGATCTGATTAAGCCTGAGTGCCACTAGCTCCCTGGCCAGCTCCGGTTGTGCAGGTGTGACCTTGTGCGTGCCTGCGTGTGTAAATAAAATTAATTACAAGCGAGAGGGCGAAGGCTTCGGTGACATCACAAAGCGGAGAAACTCCCAAGGGGGAGACCTAATGGAATATTTTCCCTCAGTCTAATAATACAGTTCATATTGACTTGAGGTAATTAGTGGGATCATTAAAGCAGTTTTCCCGGCGTATTTGGCTGCCTGATCAGATTAGTGAAAATGTTCTTCAGAACAAGCCCTGTGTGGTCTGCCAGAGAAGGAGGAAATAAAAAGCAACAAAGCATATTTTGGAATGATAAGCAGCGCTGGACTTTTTGCATGGCATTTTGCAGGGTCGGTCTTGGGAGCCTGGGCGCCCAACTCTCCTGACCGATCCAATCTTTCATCCCAGGAGCACGTGCTCCCACTGCATGTCATCTAATGCTTTTTAATTTTTGCTCCTCTATCCTTCAAAGGTACACCCTCTGTATCCCTCACTGCTTGGAAAAAAAATTTTAAAAATCAGATAAAAGCCTTGTGGAAATGCTAGCATTAGAAGGACTACGTTAAGATAACTGGGGGAAAGGCGAAGAATAAATATGTGATCAGCAACCCCCCCAACCCCTCCCCAAAAAAGCTAATGGAGGACTGAAGGCACTGGTTTGAGAATTGGTAATGTTTTTGTTTTCTAAGAAGCTTACCCCAGGAAAAAAAAAAAGGGAAAAAAAAAGAAAAAAAAAGAAGAAAAAAAAAAAAGGGGGGGGGGGAAGAAAAAAAGTTTAACTATGATATAAAGTCTTCCACGGTAACAGAACACAGAGCCCTAATCAAGAAATGGACCATTTGTTTAAAAACAGTCTACTGAGCATGCTCTACCTTGCAAATGGAATATGCCAAGCTCTGTCACAGATGGCAAGCTTTGACAGTTCCCATCCGTAGCGTCGATACTCGACAGTTCAGCACAAGATCAGTGACATTCTGTCTCATTAGAGCCACGCTAATTATCACAGCTAGTTTCAGGGGAAACCATGTGTTGCAATGGTCAATTTGAAGGAGTCTGTGCATCAACAAACTGGTAATAAGGATCAGACACCTTATTATATGACAGCATGCTGCCTATGATCTGATTTACTGAATCAGAGGTACTGAGGCAACACTGAAGCCTGATGGGTTATGGAATCGCATGTACACAATGCGGATCTGAAATAAGCTTTAAAAATAAAAGGGAGCTATATAGAAACAACACAAACAAAAATTTTAAAACGGTGAAGTTATAATGAGGACTTTTTTCATTTGTCATTAAGACATGCAGAGATGTTCAAGATGTCAGCCAGTTTTATCTTTAATCAAATCATATAAGATAAATAATTCAAAATGAAAACTGTAAAATTATGGATTATGCTAAATTATAATTCATTCCATACTCTGATTTTTCAGTTTCAATAACATGTACCAAACATTCCTTATGTTGTGCCGTCTTGCTGCTTTAACAGAATTTTATATTTTGTAAAGAGCTTTCTCTACTTGGCTCCCTTCTTCCATTTGTACATTTAATGACTTAAACTTGCACTTCTCCTAGCTTCTCCCACACATCCATGCTCCTTTCGCCAGACAAAAATCATCCATCCCTTGCTCCTTCTGGCCACCTGAGGGGCTGTACCCTGCTAGGTGTTCAGTGGTCCCAGAGCCTCCCAGGGATGCTGCAGGCTGGGCCCATCAAGGTGTGGAGCATTAACTCCCGACCATGCTAGGGAAGATGTGCACTGCATCCCTCCAGGGAAGCTCTCCTTAGGGCTCAATTACACGACATTTCCCTGAAGCTGCTACCAGCCCTTTGAACAGCCTCGATGACATGGACCATCTGCAGCACCTGAACAGCTCATACTGCCACCCGCCTGGCTGGGAACCTCCACCCAAGCCAATCTGACCCCACATGTACAGCAAGCTCAGGAAGCACACTTTTTCATTGGTGCGTCAACAAATCCAACCTTTGCCTCACGTGTTGAAAGGGCTGCCTGGCCCCAAGGAGCTGTTTGAAGAGGTCAATATAATCCTCTTACCAGTTAAGTATTTTTCATTCTTTTTCTTTGGCTTGAACTAATTCAGGTTTTAATGCTTTTTTTTTCCCTCTATGCAGATTTCCATGGGCAATTGCACGCTGATATGAACCACCTCGGAGATTTTAAGGCCGTTTCTCTTCAGTGCATCTTTGTTGACTCAAGAAGTTACTGTCTACTTTTTACTAGCGGGAACCCAAGACTCGCTGAAGTCAACCCACTCCACCAAGGTCATATCAATAATGTGGGATCAACGTCAGCCCTTCTCCAGGTCTACCCAGACTGAGTGATAAGCGAGTTAACTGAACTCCATTTTTCTACCTCTTTTCTGAGAATTATTTTTGAAAAGATTCCTAAGGAAATTTCCTGAGGTTCCAACCTTTCTTTCTAAGAAGAGATGTTGCAAAAGAAGTTAAGATATGTGGCAGAGGAAGGATGTGGAGCGCTATAAGCATTCATTTATTTCCTGCACTAGAAATCCAAAAATCTCTTTCCCTCTGGCCTGAGCAAGACAGAATACACAATGACTCTACACACAATATTCTGCGAAACAAACAAATCGTCCCTATCTGCCAAGTTTCACAGTTTCACGGAATGACACGTCGCTTTATGGGGCAATTCTTGATCACTCTCAGAAGCCCATCTTGCTTTTTCGGTTCACACTCTTCCTCTCCCATCCCCACTGACACCCAATCCTGTCCCAGTTCCTGCTGCTCATGGCGCCTCTTCAACTGCTGGAGCAATCACACCCAGGTACCAGAGGGAGCAGGAAAATAAAATACAGAAACAAAGTTAAAAAAAAGTAGATCTTGTGCATGTGGTGTACTTCTGCAGCTAATGTTTTCTAACTACTGTATCTCACTTTCCCTTGAGGGCGAGGGTTTTATTTCCAGGTGGACCCATGAAACGAAGGCAGACCTCAGAGCACGTTTTGTTTCCACCTCCTGTCTCCCTGTGCAGTATCCTTCCCTGCTCCACAGAGAATCCATTGTACACTGAGGGGAGGGGGGAAAGAAGGTTTTTAAGCCAAGATTTAAACCCAGGAAGTGACTCAGCTGCTCTGAGGAAGACAAAGGCAGGAGGCGACTTGATGGAGACACAGGGTGACAGGCGAAGGACCGAGCCCCCCCCTGTCCCCCCAGTCTGGACCCTCTGGAGGCAACCTGGGGTGCAATACCCTGATGAAACAGCTTTGGAAATAGATTTCAGCTCCCCCCCTTAAAGCCATATTGTTACCAGAGTAATCCTCTGGTGATAAAAAGGTTTCTTTTCCCCCCGCTGGAAAATAGTTTAATAGATCGTTCTATATCTGCGGTAATGGCATGTTACATCTTCGTGCCAGATCCACAATACCGTGCTTGTTCAGTGTGGGAAGCTGTTTAAAAATGACTTTCCTATTAGAGTATATAGCTTAGTCTCTAGATGGAAAAAGCCAGATCAAAGATATAGCATTTATAAAACTGCTGGTTAAAAAGATAAAAGTGAGATAACAGACATCAATTTTTCACTATAAATCTCCGGGTTTACTACAACATTAAAATTTCCAGTAAAAGCAGGGTTTTATATACCTGAACTCTAATGGCCTATTCTGAAAATATTTATGTCAGGAAAAGCATGGTATTTGCATGCCAAAAGCAATTTTAGTGCCAATGTTTAGCATTCCCTTCCCATTTAACTCCTTCCCATCTACTCCCAACTGTTTGATGCTCTGCCTGATGCCTACCCGATCCACCCCCCCCGCCCCAGCTTTTTGGAGGAGGACGCTCCAGGTGCCTACTAAGGCAAAAGGTCAAACCACCACCCAAAATACTTGTCTGATGCCTTAGGACAGAGTCTCTAGCAGTGGCTTGGACCACTGATTTTACCTCCACGCTTTGCCTGCCTATCTACTCATTTCCAAGGGGCTAACTGCCTAACCGAAGTGAAAGGCAAGGACAGAAGGACAGGAAATTGGGTAACACGGTGCAACAGCTCAGAAGTAACGGGTCAAAACTCTCCATAATTTGATGAGTTTTCTGGAGGTATGAGTAGCACTGCATTAGTTTTACACTGAAATTAAGTCAGAGCACGATTCTGCAAAAGCCAAGTGTCTCGCCTTCAACACAAAGGCATTTTGATTCGGTGAGAAGGGAGGGTGTTTGGCACCTACTAGAGCGGTCAGCAGGATTGACACTGCAGAAAAATATCCATTTTTTAAATTTATGCTACCATAAAGTAAACTTCTTTAGGTATAGCAATGCAGGTGAGCGGCCTCGCACTGCAGCACATGGGACTCTCAGAGGTACGGCAGTTGATACCACTTCAGTTTTAATGAAGAACTGTAGTTTCCTAAACTTAAGAAAGCTTTAGCAATGCAAGCTGACTTTTAAGCAAGTTTTACTTTCTCCTCTGCTTCATACTAACCCATGCAGGCTGCAGCCTTTCAGGGTAAGACATTAGCATAAATGTAACTTCCCAAAATACAGCAAACATACAGAAGCACTACTAGGCTCTACTTGCCTTATCTCTGGGGGCTCTTAGGTTTGGGGCTTTTTTGTTTGTTTGTTTGTTTGTTTTTAATGGAATAAAATTAGATTTCAGCATCTGTCACCATCAAGGAAAAAACCCTCATCCCTGGCTCCCACATGAAAACATTGTAACCAATGCACAGTTACTGAACCATGATGCCTTAATGATCATTACACAGATCAACTTTTTCTTTTTTTTTTTTTTAAATAACGAAATTAAGAATGTGCTTTCATAATTACTTGAATCAGACTGTCAGTTTATAAATTTAATAAAAACTCAATATGATTAAATTGTAAAAGTAATGCATACCACCCGAGTTCATATATGTGTGGATTCTTTTCATTTCGACTATTCGGGTGTGCTGATTAAATTTTAGCAAACAATGTTGTTAGTACTGCTGTTGTACCACTATAAAACAACAACCTGGGAGCAGAGGCAAAGCACTTGGTAAACCTGTCTTCCGTTTGCATGTATTTTTCTAAGGCTCTCTTTTCAACATAACCTAGAAAAAATACATAGACCTATTAGGCAGACAACTTGCAATAAAAATGGAAGATTTTAAATACTGGCATTAGGTGTTTTGCCAATTAAAATTCTAAAACTCCCCTAAGATATGATGTATTCAAACAATTTGAATTATGTCATCTTCCTTAGCTCCTCAGCACAATTATAGTAACTTTGAAAGCATATGTTTTGAATATAACAGAATTTGAATTTATTCTGCAGGTAATTAATATTAATAATAATATTGATCCTTAAAAATATAGAACTTTAAAGCATATGCAGAATGAATACATTCCCTATACAGGGAAAAATATCTGACATGTGAAGAAATCTAGCTAAGGCCCCAAACTCATTCAACCCCACATGCCAAGTAGTTCCTTTTCTTTCTGAACAAGTCACCAGCAAAGCACACCGCAAAACTACAAGTACACAAACCGTCACTCACCTAAACCAGAGCATGGTCTCAGTAACATCAATCACTGCAATCTCTTCCTCCTCACCCCATCCTTGCCCCGCGCTATAACCTCTGCTGCACCGAGCCCCTGTGACCAGCTGGTTTGCTGAGCATCAGGTCCCCACACGGACCTCTGTCAATTGGGTAACTCTTGCCAAAGGCACTAACACGGCGCAAGGGAAGATGCTCAGGTTTTTTTGCCTCGGCGTTACTGAAATAGAAACTTCTGTAGCGCATCATTTAATAGCTCTCCTGTACAAAGCGCTCTAGTCAGCAGAACATTATCTGCAGTCTCCCGGCTCAGGCAAGCCCAGACACCTTGCAGATGCTGGCTGCTTAGACACCTGATCTAATGTCGACCCAAAACAGTTCCTTAAAAAAAAAAAAAAAAAAGTAAAAAGGCCCCTCAGCAAACTGCTAACTATCTTTGTCCACTGGCAGAGCTGGTTTAGGGCACACACTGTTTTATACCATAACTCCAGACTACACACAGGAGTTAATCAAGTTTTTATATCCAGTATAAGGTAAGAGCAGCAATGTTCAGTTTTACCGATTTTAAAAACAAAATTGTTAACCAATGCACCATTTTCTAGTAAGTGTTCTCCAGACTTATCACTATAACTGGAAGCGATTATCCCCAGGAATTCCAGTTCTGAGCAGGAAAGGAATATCCCCAAATTGAAAAAAAAAACCCAAACCCAACAATGGACCTCTCTCAAAAGAGGTTATCTTCCAGAATATGTTTGAACAAGGCTCTATTTTTGTGCAAGGGAGACTTCTTTGCCCCAAGAAATATTTCTCTCTACTGTTGACAAGTTCCAATGCTAAATTTTTTCCAATACAGATAATCTCCCTTAACAAACGTGGCTTTGCTACATATGTAAAGCTTATTAATTGGCTGACTAGTAGTACACTGGTTAGAGAAGACCAAATGCATCCGGTTTACTTAAGAGGCTACTTCCATGAAGCAGATTTCTGCTGCAAAAGACTAACTGCAGACCTGAAAGCTTGCTTAACACATAAATTAACATTGCACTGCTTCCACTGGGGAGAAGAATAACCTCTGAGGATACAGGCATGATCTCCACAATAAAAGGGAAAAGAACTACACGTTTGGTGGTATTTGTTTTCTGTATTTAGTAGCAAAGTTTGTACATGAATCTAAATTTTATACCAATTTTCTAAAAAAACTGCACTACATCCTCTGGAAGCTTTTGTGCTTGATTTTGATTGCCTCCTCCTTTTAAAGTCAGCATTGGAAAGGCTGTCCCATCCAGAAATTTTAAGACAATGTACTTAAACAGATATGCTATCGTACAAATCAGATCAAAATTGCCTGGACCAATAGATTGGCTTCGTACCTTAGTTTTGCAGAGAACTGCAATGTAAAGGGGAAGGCGTAGAAAACGGACAGTGCTCTAACCCCGAGTCTTGACATGTAAATATAAAGACATCTGAAGAGCACACAGGTTGGAAGCTGCTGTAACATTCTATCATAATTAGAAACATTTCAAGAGCCCTGTAATTTCCAATCAAAATTACAGTAATTTCCGATATACAAGCCATGATTCATGACAGAATTTTTACATTCCATGGGAGATTATAGTGGCCTGATGTATGACACACTGAGTACAGCACTAACATAAACAATTCAGTTTAATGTTTAAACAGCACTTGGTGTTTAGAATCCCACAATAAAAGAAACATATTATTGTAGAAATTATCACTTTGACAGTGATTGAAGGGTAGGCAGGCATGTGGCCTATAAAGCTATAATTTTTACAGTCCACAGCTTGAGTTTAATCATTTTGATATAACATTTCCAAAATATCCCTTTAAATGCTCCTTACAGCATATAACTTAAGAGACAACATCCTTTCTGTACCATGAAATAGAGTAAACTCCAAAACACGAGCAACACGGAAGTCAAAAGTTAAAGACTATCTAACTGATCATTATCAGCTTTCCCAGGAAGATGATGTACTTTTCTGTGAAGTAATTTTAGAAAAGTAAAGGAAAAGTGACTAAGTGGACTTAACATTTAGTCTAATGTGAAAACTAGATATTGTAAGCATTAGTTCCTTTATCATTTCTTTCAAGTGTCAGTATAACTGTAGTTCTAGTCTTTCCCATTTCTCTGTATGCTTTTCCTTTGTTTTTTTCTTGAGTATATTCTCACTTAAATCAATGCTTTTGCATATTCCGGTGATCTTTCTCAGAAGACATGTCACTTATGATAATCTCAGCCAACAAGTGCTTGCTGATTTCCCTCCCTTGCCACTAAACTTGACAGAAATTCTTCAGTTGAAGAAAACGGAATAGAAAACCACACAACAAAGGCTTAAACCTGAATATGTTATATAGATGCATGCACCCACAGAGGCAACCAAGCAGCCATCGTATTGCACACAGATCATACATGTTTTCTCAGATGTAACTCGTGTCAGCATAGTTTGTCAGGGTTTCTTTTCGGTTTTGAGGTGGACAGTGCTACCCAACCTCCTGTGCACAGCCTCACCAGCAGGACTGACTATTTTCATAGAATACAGAACCCCAGAGCTCCTTGTTACAGCACATGTAATTGCAAAATGCCAAAGCCTCAAGATTAATTTGGTTTGCAGCAACACACAGAGCTCGCCCACAGCTTTTGCCACATACATGCCAGCAAAGAACTGATGAACTTGACACTTTCTGAGCCACCCAAGACCCAAGGGTGCGCAGAAAAGGCATCTCACAGGTGGGGATGAGGGATGGATGCGCCTTGGGAAGCCGCTTCTCAACCCTGTCTGGTCTAGAGTAACTAGAGGTTACCTTTGGACTCACCAAGGAGCTCCAAGATGTGGTACTGGGCTGGTGTGGCTAACCTGGCCACTCATTGTAACTCCCAAAGACACAGATTAAAACCTGGGAAGAGGAGGGATAATCACACAGGACAGGGAGGCCGTCGTACCCTCGGAACTTTACCTGGCTTTTGGTTGCCGCAACCTTTGCAAACAGTGCTTGAGACACCTTGGCTCTCTTCATTTCCTGCTGAATCTCATCATAAATGGAAGCATTAATGTTCATGGAATTATTTTCTGTTTTTCCATTCCTCTCTGTAGCAATAGTAGCCGTTTTGACCTAGAAAATATATTTTATGAGACATTTTTCATTATGAAAAAGTTATTTTCCCTTATTTCCCTCCCCAAGTAGTCCCCCTTTCCATTTTATTCCGTTTATTCAATCTTGCTCTGATATTCTTTCAGCTTTTCAGAGATTTAACATTATAAGTTATCTGTGGTTCAGGCTATTGGGAAACAAGAAAATTCACTATATTGTACCAGGTGAGTGCATCTGAAATATGAGTTATCATTAACTGACCACTGTGAATTTCAATGGCATAAAAAGAATTAGGTGGAAAAGTAGAGACGTGTGAATCCTTACATGATTTCTTTGCCCCACGCAAATTAAGTGAAATTTTAAGTGCCTTATAAAAGGATCTAATGAAATAGAAACCTGACAGATATATCTTGGTTTATGCCAAGATATATTATGCATGTTATGTAGAAAAGTTGTGGCTTTAGATTTAACTTTTTAAATATTATGTTTAATTCTGAAGCTGTTTTGAAGAAAGCAATAATTTAGAATAATGCATATTTTAAAGACTCATTCATGAAATCAAGATAGGACTTTCTTAAAACTATTAAATTCTAATTGTATTTAACTTACATCCATCAAATATTTATTCTTCTCGAGGTCCAGGTTAAAAAAAATAACACAAAAACAAGACAAAATTATTACACTGCCACCTCCATGCTGCATCTGCAGCATTAAGGAAAACAACAAAAATACAACAGCAGTGACACGATGTGCAGAAGATGATCCTTTCTTTCGTCCTCTGGCAATGATGATAGCTATGTTTCAACACCGAGAATCATCCCACCAAGCTTACAGTGCAGTTTCTGCAGTATCAGTTGAGAAGTACTAAAACTTAGCAGGTACTCAGTTTATCCTAGGATGTTCTCAACAGTTAAGGATAACATCTTTTTTTTAGCAGCTACTCTTGCAATGCTTGACCAAGATCAGTGGACCTAACAGAAGGCTAATCTTAAAGTAGATCAGAAGAAAGGAAAAACTGTATTTCTGCCAAGAATCTACAAGGTGATGATGCAATATCAAACCTTTAGATTTTGATTCAAACCCACTGTTCATACTGAGGTTGTTGAGAGCAGAATTAATTTAGCCATTCAGAAGCTACAATATCTAGTCAAACTTAGTCATTCGGGATACCTCTAAATCTAATGGACAGAGCTTGGCATTTCCAGAGGGTGATTCAGCCTACTCTTAAGTATGTATCTAAAACCACAGTTTCACTATCAGTTTAATCCAGCGAAAGTCAGCATCTTCCTGTATTCTAAAGTCCCTTGAGGTTCAAAGGGAAAGCACGACAACATGATAATTCACCTTCTAATCTCACTCTCTATGAGCTTTTGTATGCCACAGGTCTCACGATATGAGAGTCAAAGGATTAGGGTGAGAGACATACTTAGGCAAATCATCAGCCCATTTGTTCCTAGAAGTGTCACGCTCAATTTGTGTTAACTATCCTCCATAGTGTTTTTAAGATAAAACAATCTAGCCCGGAAACCGGGGTGCATGCCACTTTTGCTGAGCCTGATGTGTCTATCAGGCTTTTCAGGAGCTGTGCTGACACATGCCTGGTAGCTGCAAGGGGCAAAACCCCAGCAAGAACAAGGCGTCTGCACACGCTTCCACCTGCCTCCTCCTGGCAGGCATTAGCACTTTCTGAAAACAGGAGTCCTAAATGAGCAGGGGAACAGATAAAAATCCCAGAATGTGCCATGCAGCTCCTCACATGATTTGCTTTCATCTGAAAACAACAGGTACTTTGCAGCTGTGACCTGGAGAGTGAGGCCTTTCCTTTTCTGAAGCGTGACATTTTACAAGGAACACTGCAGTAGAGGATGGCCAAGTGTGGGCTCATGGCTGCTCAGAAACATTTGAGGCACCTGGCTGTGGGCAGCGTGAGGAGTGGCACCACCAACGTCCCTTCTTCCCACCACTGAATGGGAAAACACATGCCTCACACTGAGCAAACCAGCACGGGGCTACAAGAGCAGGTGCATCTCCTGAACACCATACAGTGAAATAATTTGAAAATTACAAAACCAGTGGCAATTTTATAACCTTTACATGAAAAGGAGTCATTGAAAGATAACTGAATACCAATGGGGATGTTAAATATACAACTGGAGACAGCCTTCTCTGCCTGCATGTAAAAATCAGGCCAAGCTAAATTAGAAAAAGAGATGGCTTTGTCAACACATCTTCCTGGACCTCGTGTCTACATTTCAGCAGCGTTATTTCAGTCCTTTCCAAAGGAATAGTTCTACCTTGTAACTAATCTTTGGGGGTCCTGAGAGGACGATGAAGGCATTCAGCTAGGATACAAAATTCCCCGGTGTGTTTTGGGAAGGAAACACTTTGCTCTTGTGATCCTGATTGGAACATCTCTCTTCTGTAAACACATTGCTTTTGTGATTGCTACTCAGCTTCAAAAGACAGCTTCAAGTTGTAGCAGCACTTCATAGACCACTTAACTGAGCTGTGAACACCCAGATTATCAAAACCCAAGACACACACTGTGTTGGAGACATAATTTAAATGTACATCTTGGTCCACACTTTTCAATGCCCAGTTTAAAACAGATACGTACTTAACCCAAGGGAATTACTGAAAATTCTCATTCCGGTTGGCAAATCACACCTATCTTTCATACAGGACAACAAACTCAA
The DNA here is from genome assembly GCA_020800305.1 of Porphyrio hochstetteri. Classification (NCBI taxonomy): domain Eukaryota; kingdom Metazoa; phylum Chordata; class Aves; order Gruiformes; family Rallidae; genus Porphyrio; species Porphyrio hochstetteri. The sequence continues at coordinate 130,390,229 of CM036906.1, read as the reverse complement.
CAGCATCTAACATGTCACTGAAGTTAAAAAAAAGAAAAAAAAAAAAAAAAAAGATGACTCCTGCTGCCCTGTTGCCTTCTGATGACACTGAACTGGGAACTGAACAAAAAACCCACTAATACCTGCATCGAAATGCCATATTAGCCCAAAGAGCTTTAGGAGAATGAAAGCCTTAAAGCCGTAACATGGTGGGTTTGGGAATTATTAAAGAGATGTTCACAGCCATACCCTCTCCCTCTTCAATTTACATCATTGGCCAAGTATAAAAATTCTTCCCCCGCCTCTTAACAATTTCTCTTCAAAGATCAGGTATAGACCGTGGCTGGACTAGATGGACCATTGGTCTGCTCCGGTCTGATGAATTCCATGCAATAACGTTAATTAACCTCTTGGAGAATATCCATACATAAAACTGTTTCATAATTTATACATAGCAAGCATCTAGGCTGTTGTGTTGAATTTAGAATTGAGTTCAAGACAGAGGCTGTTTGAAGCTGGGTTGAAAAAACACCCTCCTCCACAAAAAAACCCAACAGAAAACAAAAAAGCCCCCAACAGTGTAACTTCAGGACTTGGGAGAGGAGGGGGAGAAAGCATTCATTTTGGAGACAAAACCAAAACAAAACATAACCTCTCATCTCATCCACACTTAAGCACAACCTCTCACCCCACCCACACTTATAGCCACATTTTCTTTTTAGGAAAGAAACCACAGATCAGCTAATTATTTTTTTTTTGACAGTAATAAAATTTTGCAAAAACTAACTGAACAGGGGAGCATTATTTTACAACTATAGCAAACTGAGAATCAGAAACTCATTTGGCCATCTTCCTATCACCAACCAATTCAGTCACTTAGAAATACTTGGAAAAAAAAGAACCCATACACAACCATCCCCTCCTGGCCTGTCCAGATATATCTTCTCATCAAATAAAACTGATTACAGTAGCAAGAAGTTCTGGATTAATTCAATTTTCCTAAACAAAGAACAGGTTGTTATAGAAAGAATAACCAATCTGAAGAGCTTTTCACAAACATGGAAGCTAGTTTCTTCCCCATCGAAACCGAAACAAAAAAATCTTTTATAACACATTCTCATAAGTACTGTTTTAGCTTGGGAACAAAAATCTTCTTTAATCCTGGTTTAGCTTTTAATATTACATCGTACATTAAAATTCATAAAGTAGTTCATTCCAGGCAAAACAAACTACTTTTCAGTTCTGCTCTGCAAATAGCACAGGAGGTACAATAAATGCTGTTGCTTTCAGAACAGCTTTTATCAGGACAAGGTTTACTACTCCATTATTACAGTGGCGCCTGGAAGTGCAGTTATAGTTAAGTGTCAGGGTTTCCATTAACTCTCCTCCATGGTGGTTTTTGCAGGGGGGGGGTGGGGGGCATGGAGAGAGTTGCATTTATTTTTTTTTTTCATTTTTACTTTCATTAAAATGCAACTTGGCACAGAGACTATCAACCTAAATCTCAAATCCTGCAGACTTCAAAATTTTGCTGGTGGTGATGTATGGTATGTGCATGTGTTTGAACCCCAGGGCTCCACCATCAAGTTTCACGAGAGCTCGTGTTATCCAGAGTTCCTGACAATGGAGGTTCACTGGTCCTCAAACACCAGCAAAGCAGTGTACCTCCTCAAGACCAGTCTTTCCAGAGTGACATCCTATCTCTGGGACCCAAACTGAAATTGTTTTAGCATGAAGGAACTGTAGTTTATCTGTAGTCAGGAGAAGGCCAGGAATCTCATTTATGAAAGCAAAGGTTTCTGTCAACTGAGTACCTAGAACCACAACTCACTTAAGATTTGTGGATACTTCTTAAAACACTGCCTTGTTAAAATTACATTCTGCTCCTGACATTACATGTGCTGTTTTTACACAGAATGATGATGGGCCTTAAGAGTTAACGCAAATTTTCTTTGAGGAATATGGGTGGTGAGGAGGATTTATTCCTCAGCTTTGCTGAAATGGAGATTACTTGTCCTGAGAAGAAGTGTTCATACCTGCAGGACAGCTAATGAGCTTTAACTCAAATATTTTGGAAAAGAGAATCTGTGACCCGATCACCTGTCTCTGTCTTCCCCCCAAAGCTGTACTAAGGAGGAGGGAATGCTCTTCCTCCCACCCTCTGAACTGCTCCGATGAGAGGGAAAGGCCATCCCTAGCATCTCCCTGTGGAACTCCATCCACCCTGAACATATCTCCACACTCGGCAACCTCTGAAGTATCCCTACATCCTCTCATTCCCACACAACATGTAATAGATTCATCCTCTGAACCTGACTTGGGGATACCCAGAAAGTACCTCTGTGGGGTGATCTGCAAGATGAAGCTGCTGAAGAGGAGAATAACCAAATAAATAAATAGAACAAGAAAGGAACTGTTTTTCTTCCTTCTAGGTTGGAAAGGTTAAACTATGTCTCCACACAGTACCTACCTGACGGAGATGCTAGTCTTTATAAACTCTACTGCCCCAGAAAAGAGCCCAAGAGACAGGCTTCTGCCCCAGGAAGTGGAAAGATGAACAACATCCAAGGGAAAAATTCTTGTGTATGCTGTCTCCTTGCACTCAGTCTGCCAGTGTGGAAGACAGGAGCAGACTTTTACAATTTGACCAGCTTAGAGGTCTATGCACGTATCCCAGAAGCTCATGCATTAGAGGCTAATGATTTCAATTAAAAAAAAAAAAAAAAAGAAGTAAGATTTTGCTTTTTTGTTTAAGTCAGGGAGAAAGGGAGAAGTAGGGGGGACAAAGAGCTTCTTAAAGGATTTCAAAAAAGAATTGGAAACAATCCAGATACATTAGCTCAAGTAGCAACTAGTTAGAATGCTGTAAAAATGAGATAAAGTCAACACAGTTCCTTCTAACTCAGGCACCAGGGTTTATGCTTGGCGAGTTCCTACTATCCTATCAGACCTCCAAGGTCACGCTTTCCATTTTTGCATGCAACAGAATGCAAAATTAACACAGAACAAGCTCAGCTGCTAAATGGTTAAGTCTGCTCTACTGTCTGGCCACCAGTTGGCAACACAAAAATGCAAAATAGATCCTTTTCAGGATGTTTATTTTCACATCCTTCCGAAACTGATAACTTGCAATTGCAAAATAAACCTTCATGGGTGGCATATTAGCTCTCATTTTTCATGGTTTCATAGTTTAATTGTTTCAAATGTTACACTGGTCTAAAGATTTAATATTAAATATCTTGGCTCTTGCGTGAATTCTGTTGTCAGGATAAACGGTCTGTTTTGTCTTTCGATAGTTAGCCAAGAAGCTCACAGCTAAGCTAGAAAAATATTATGCTGTACTCCTGTTTAGTGAATGTTAAATAATTGCTTGTAATAAATTTAGTATTAAGGACATTTGTAGATTTATTTCCTTAGCATCAAATATTTAATAAACTGTAGACATTTGTGGGTGTATCAGAGAGTAGCTTGCATTAATAATTTTGCTATATCGTGACTATAATTTATTTCTGCTACGATTTGTGAAGTTATACTTGCCAGTGCAACAACCAGAACAATTCCAATATTATTTCTAGCATTAAGTACTGTACTTACATTAACAACACAGATATTTCCATTTTGAAATTTAGGGTTCTGGACACTTAGAAGCAGGTGGCAAGTGCTACAGACGTTAATAGGTGGGTAATTCTGGCAACATGTAAATAGGGTGCACAGAATCCCAACTCAGAGGTTTCTACATTCTTGGTCCATCCACTCGGTAAAGTGCGTATGTTTTGCTGAATGACAGACAACAATATAACAACTAGGGGAAAAAAAATTATGTGTTCTGTAGATTGCAAGTATTAGCCTATGAAGCTTCCTTGTTAACCTGCTTTCCTTTTGAAAAGGATCAAAACAAAACCGTATGCTGTTTCCACTTTGAACTGTTGCAATTAGGTTAACTACACTCCTGACTCCCATTAAAAAAATGAAATGAAATTATGAACAAGAACCCAGTAGAGAGAGATAGATCACCCCCCCCCCCAACTCCGACCCCAAAATTCTGACTTACAGTATGTTTTGTCACTTAAGAAAACCCCTAAGTCTCACTTCATTTCCGGTTGCAAGGGATTTATAGTTTCAAGTGTGAATTAAAACCAATACAAGGACTACCTCCGACTTGACATCCTTCTGGAAGGTCCTGTAATTAACTCTGTTCTTTAGCTGTGAAATTGCCCAAGACCACTTGAGACAGAGTGAGACATTACCTTGGCAGAAAAAGATAAGTTAAGAAGGAGGGTTAGCCTTTGCTCTGAATTACCTGGGCTGTGGGAGCAGGTATAGATATTAAAACAAACACAAATGTTATTTTAAACACAGTTATCTATATTTAACTATTTTCCCCTAAAGCACTGCTATGTAAATAGATTCTCATCCTTTATCTTGAAGGATATCTATAGTGGATTTCACAGACTAAACTCAGTTAATGATAACAAAATTAGACCATTAGCACAGTCTGTTCTTTCTGCTAAAATTTTTTTCTCTTCTTGTGAAAAGTACTGCAGCAGGTCAAAGTGATCTTCTGTCCTCCTTTTTGGTACAATTTTGTTATTCATGACTTTAGTGTGGTCCTTAGTATCCATTAGCTGCAGGAAAATTAGAAAAATAATCTCGAGGGATTTACAGCATTCAGAAAGGGTAAGGAATACAGTCATAGGCACAAGCCTGAGCCTGGTTAGCAAAGAACTGCTCTCTGTTTATACATTCAACCATCACAAAATTCCCACAATCTCAAAGCCTTGCTTTGTATAGCAGATCTGGACTGTGTTTACAGTATGCTTCCCACATATCTGCAGATCAGTTTGTTTTGTCCTTGAATAGGTACAACCTGAAGCCACAGCAATGCAGAGTATATCAGAAAAGATGAAGTTTAATTCGTCCTTGTGGAAACCCTATGCATTCCTGTAACTTACACCCATACTTCTCAGGTACTTTCTCCTTCATTCAGCAAATGAAGTTTTCTTCATAGACACAAGAACTACAGCACTGATTTTCTGGATCCCGCTCTATCCAACTTTATAATTTTGGGAGAATTAAATCAATAATCCCACTAGATTTTAGGGAAATCAACAGGAGTTTCATTTGAACAAATACTAAATGAAGCTTTAATGAAGATATCAAATCTTTCACAGCAAGGGATATAGCAAACCTGTTATGTTATCCAGTTGTCAGTAGCTTGACCTGGTGAAAGTGTGCCCAGAATTTTGGGGTAGAGTCTTCTTTTCCCCCATCTTTTTAGTTCTACCTGTTCATTTTCTGGTTAAGGCAATATGATGTACTCACACTTGCTTTCATTCCCACTCACTTTAGCAGTCCAAATCCTTCAAAATCCCTAAGTGAAACTATCATTAAGAACAACACCTGGGAATTATAGGAAAAGACGACACCTAAAAGTCAGCATCTTCCAGGCCCAGTAAAGCTGGAAAATCAATAAAATGAGAAAAAAAACTCTGTAGGGGCCATAACAAATAGAATTTATCTTAAAACTAGAAAATAGGTAGTAATAAACTACTACTATCATACATTGCTTTTCTTAAATTTAATTTGTGATGCGCACTGCAAATAGTGATTCTGTGAGCATTTAAAAAATGCAACAGCAAAAGCTTTCTTCTTTTCAAGAAATGTATCACCCAGCAGGACAGTGAGAAAACACAAGGAGAAATCTCAAAGACAGAGTGGTTTACTTGTGGAGGCCGGCTAGGCGGTGTGCTTATGAGAGGCGCGGGGCCCATTGCAGAGGCTGCGTTCAAGCTCCTTTCCCTTTCGTCCTGGTAAATGCGATCTCGTTCGGCTTCTGGCAGCTGCAAGAAGTTCTGCATAGCCCGAAGGTTCACCAGTAAGGACTGCGAGGCAGTCTTGGGATCTTCTTCCTTTCGGAGGATTTCTGAGAGCAAGCCCTGTAGGGAGGGAGGGAAAAAAAAAGATATGCTGGAGAGTTAGTCTGGGTGAGCGCTGTAAATCTGTGCTCTGCAAAGCCACTGCTCATCAGTCCTCTTTCTTCTTTCCACTGGGCTGAGAACGAGAGCAGCAAATGCACTGTTGGCTTCACACAGGAATATATTAATGGCATTGTACATAGCAGAGAAGAGAGCCACGATTGTACCCTTAATTTTATTAAGCATCTGGTTTACATACAACATAAACTGAATCTGCCTAATAGGTCTCTCTCCTTTTACTGGCTTAACTTGCTATGAAATCTTTCACAGTCGACAGACAATCACAAAACGTTAAGAATAAGTGAAGTACAGATAGTCCAGAGGCACGACACTCAGCTGTTCTTAGGCTTCCCATCAAAATGCATAGCGAACCTAAAAAAATATCTTTCCACATTTCTAGCAACCTAATCAGCTCTCTGAAAGGAAGTGGTATTTCACAACTAATCTGAGACGATAAACTCGCAATGTTCCTGAAGTACTGCTTAATTGACTCAGATACGTATTTTTTTAAGTCAGTATTTTGTTTTAAGAGTATATTGGCGTTCAACAGATGACAAAACTCACTGTAGGATGCTCATCCTTTTTCTCCCTTCTCCTCCTTCCACTGTCCCCCTCACCAGGACAACCCTAATCCTCACCCAGTCCGCTGCCTGGGCTATTTATTTGACCACCTGCTGTGCAGGTCCCACTTCCTAAGTCAAATTACCACTGCTGTCCTTTGACCACTTTCAGAGTCCAGCAATGATAGATAAAAGCAAGCACTGGGGCATGAAAGGAAAACAGCATCCAGGGCATCCACAGCAGCGAGCCAGAGATGGGCAGGCTGCAGACGATAGCATGCCGCCAGCAGCTTGTACAGACCACACCAGGTTTCCTATGTAATCACTTCATCTCGGTTCTCAGCAATGGAGGAGGCCTGGCGGTCTGGGACACCTAATTACTCTAAAAGATTAAATATTTATGAACCTGTGAGTGCAACTAGAACTTTAATGTCAACAGGTTCTTGAAATCTCCCCCCTGCCAAATTCTCCGTTTAAATATGTCAGGCATACAAAATGCTCTACTGTCTTGAAGTAACAAGGCAGTGAGAAGAAGATCAACCTTTGATGGTGAACTTCTTTTTCAAGTAAATGATGTTGCCATGCTCAAACAAAAGGCTTGGTATGAGAGGCTTTTATTATTAATCACAAGGGAACACAGATGTGATTTTAAAGGAATAACATAACCAAATGTATCTTTTCCTAGAAACCTGTTGTAAGTTACTTGGGATAATGGAGGGGCAAATGGAAGGAGGGAGGCACGCGATAAGAAAGATAAAACTACCTAAGAGAGGCAACCCTGACTGAAGATATCCATTCCTAAGGCAATGGAAAGCTGCGGCCCAAACATCAGCCTCCTCTGTAGGGAAGTCTGATGCTCATAGCACCCATGGAAGTTGTCACCTCTCTCAAAAGTCCCATTCTATCGAGTAAAAACCCCTTACAAAAGGGCTGCTGCAAAGCCACTGCTCTTGGGCAGCTGCACTTCAGCAGGGTCAGAGCACACCCAATGCAGCTCTCAGCTCTGCACTTGCCCAATGTACTTGCACTGGGTGATGAGGATGGAGGATGCTGGGTGATGAGGATGGAGCCAGTGTGGTCCTCATGGCTCTGTCTGTGCCTGCACACTTAAGAGGGAAGTGGAATGGAAAACACAGTCTTTCCAGCACTAAGCATGAGAAATAATTTGGAGGAAGATAAAAAAAAAATAAATCCTAGAAAATACTTTCTTACCACTGTCCTTCACCCGTCCTCTTTTCTGGTGTCCAGGCAAAAGTTATTCAGAAGGTAAGCGACATTTGTGTAGAGTATGAGTTTTGAAACTTTTCATAGTGGTTAGTTTCACTGATAAACTTATTAGTAAATAGGGAAGTTAAATTATTATCTACTATTTTTTCTACTTCAAAGGAGACAAACCCACTGTTTCTAGTGTTTGCTAGTGGCAGGGTTACACTATCCTCCAAGGGGCATCAAAAATGATTCTGCGCCTGTGGAGACAAGGCAAAGCTGTCTGTATAGCACAGGACATCCGCACCAACATGCGGAAGAACTTTTACACAGTGAGGGTGACAGAGCCCTGGGACAGGCTGCCCAGGGAGGTGGTGGAGTCTCCATCTCTGGAGATATTCAAGACTCGTCTGGACGCCTATCTGTGCAATATGAGCTAGGGAGCCTGCTTTGGCAGGGGGGTTGGACCCAATGATCTCTCGAGGTCCCTTCTAACCCCTACGATTCTGTGATTCTGTGGCATATGATCGAGGTGTAAACAGATCTGGTTTTTGACTCCTACTGTACTGAAAACAACTGTAGCACGATCAACAAGAAGAAAGAAAAACTAAACTGAAGTGGACTGATCACTGGCAGGAGAGGAGACTCTTTACTACCAGCCAGCCCACTGTCAGGCACAGGAAATATCCCTGAAAAATACTTTATCCCACAGTAGAAAATATTTTATCGTATAAGCCTTTGCCACTAAGGGGGAAGCTAAAAAAAAAAACAAAACCAAAAAAAGCAGAAAAGCTGCTTTTCTTGTATGTTACCCCTCTCAGTAAAATAAGTAAAGAAAGAAAATTTGGTTTGGTATTTTTCTTGTGTTTGTCAGTACAACCATTGCTGCAGGATACCTCTTGGTGATTAAAAATGCCATTAAGTATTCATTCCTCTGTCCTTCCCCCATCACTGCCACGGCTCCTTGCACGAGCTGGGAGCAGAGGACACAGACGTGGAGAGAGGAGGGGAGATGAGAGGTGTTTGCTTCTAGGAGCTTTGAACCTAGAGGTCAGAATAAGTGAAGAAACAGCATGGGGGAAAAAAGGTGTAGTACCAGGTGCAGGCAAAGTCTTACACCGTAGTTTGCCTGCTTCAAACATTACTTCATTGCTACTGCTTCAATTTTCTGAGCACAAAACTTTGGCTAAAGACTGCTAGGCAAGATGTAAAATGGGAAAATCCTAGAAAGAAAACATAAGCCTCCACTTCCTGCCCCATGCTGACGTGCAGAGATTTACTGTTCATTCTACCAGGCTTGAACTGGTTTGCCAAGATCCAAGTCTTGGTATGATCTCCTGATACTGTACCTCAGGTTGCATGAAAGCTAAATGCTGTTTTGCATAGAGATTATAAACAATGCCAGGCTCTGAGCCCTCCTCGCTGTTCCTCCCTTGTCTTCTTTTTGCCCTGGAAATATATTTTCTTAAAATGTTACTGGCTCCCATTGAAAAAAAAAAAAAAAAAAGAAAGCCTACACGTCATCACCAGTATAATTCATTACTAATTGCACAAAAATCTTCAATAAATATTATCAGGGCTTTCAAAAGCTAATTATGAATTCTTTAAAACTGGAGATAAACGAAAGCGTCTGCCAATATGAACGAAAACACTGCCTGTCTGGCCCCCAGTTTGTCTCCTCTTTGAACGTAATCACTGATTCAAATAGATTTTATCAGTCTGATAGAACTTCAAAGCTCCCAGAAGAAAAATGCAATTTGCCCAAACCTCCCCAAAACACACAGAACATCCCTCAACACTATCCCTCTCCCTTCCAGGGTGCTCCCATCCCATGTCCAGGTGGAGGATCATTCTCAGGCTCCGCCCACAAGCCTGGATCCCTGCCAAGTAAGGTATAAGCAGACACATTTATCTAAGTCGCTTAGTAGCAAGAGGAGAGCTGTCATGATAGTGTAATAGCACCTTTTTACCTTTTATTCAATAGTGATATGGATAGTGTGCTTTTTCTTAAATTACACTACGAAGAATTATATGAATACAGTGGCAATTTCTGTTATACTTAAGCAGGCAAATTTCTCTCTACCACATAATTTACAGAACTCAAATTCAATAAAACATTACATGATGGTCCATTACTGTTATCAATTTTGAATAATCCATCTTCATTTTTCATTTTACTGGAAAATAAAGTGTGCCAAAGACAAAGTGGAAGGAAAAAAAAAATAGTGCCTGAGAAGGTGGTTTGTGTAAACTTAGATTTTGTTTTAAAATTACACAGAGCCATTTACTGCTTCCAAGCGTTCTCCCTCGAAATAGCAATTGCCCAGAATTAGCATGAGCATGGTCCTAAATACGCAGAAGTTTTCACATAGGAGAAAAGGCACTATACATGAGCAAAAGGCAATGTATCCTGGCAGCTAGTATTTTAAACAGGCATGGGGGTGAAGTAGAATGGAGAGGAGAGAAAAGGTATCTGGCAGAAACACTGAGAAGTACTTAAAAAACCTTGAGATGAAAAACTCTCATGGGTGGGAAGGAAAAAAACAATAGTCAGACATGGCAAAAGCAGCAAAAAGTACTCCCCCTCCTTCTGCGAAGATGGAGCCGAGAGGTCACCTCCGTACAGCGGCACCCGAGTTCATGCAGTAAATGTTATGGTTGAAAGTGTACACAGAGACAGGAGACCAGAGTTACAGTTCCAACCACAACCATGACTAACACAATTCCTTGCTCACGCAGTACGTACATGTCACCCTGCCACGCGCCAGGGTAAGCTACGTCTTTCAAGTCAAATGTTAGGCTTGCCTACGGGAACCCAAGCTTTCCGTTTCCTGACTCATTACTACATATACAAAGGCAAGAGCGAAATCTTAGAGGGGTTTATTTATTTTTTTGGGGCTCCAGAGGTGTTTCAGCCAAACAAACGAGGATGTTCTATGCTAGCTCTCTCACGAAGAACAGAACAGAGTTGAGAGCCTCCCAGTTCAGCTGCAAATTTGCAGGTGTGGGCTGAGCCTCTCTGTCAATGGTAGGCTGGGCAGAGGCTGACATGGGGCACAGCATTTTGGGGCGCTGCTCCAGTGCATTGGCACCGTCACCCTGACGCTGCTCTGTGCTACCCAGGCCAGCGAGCTGATCGCAAACAGCATTTTCTGACCAGCAAAGCACAGGGAAAAACTGAACTCGCTTTTTCCAAGAGGGCAGAGGTGTCTGTACAGTGCACTGACATCAGCTCAGAAAATACTATGTTTAATAATTCGGCCAAATGGCAACCGAAACATAACCAGCTCAATTTACTGAAATTACCCGAGCAAACAGAGCACACTCAGGGTGAAACTCAGACCTGCCTGCACACATCCTGACTCGACAAACTTTTCCACAGTGTGCTACAAAGAGGTGCTTCAGTCTGTTTCTTCGCAGCCAGTGAGCTGGAATTGCAACTGCGGAAGGACAAATAACACTTCAGACCCCACTGTGCCCTGAAGCTTTCCTAGAAGGGTCACTGTGAAACTTCTCACGGAGAGAGGTGCTCTGTCCTCCAAAACCACTTCTGCTCCCTGCGACAATTGTTCTATTGTGCCTGTATAGATGTTAATTTTCATTCAAGTTATAGCCTTCCCTGATGAAAATTTGCAAGGCGCATTCCTGAGAGCTACACATTTTTGAAGCTGACATTTTGAAGTTAAGGATAGGGGAGAAGTTATCAAAGAAGATATTAACGACACCCCTTTCAATTTTCTGAGGTGTGGAGGAAGGATTTTTTTTTCCTGTCTTATATATAGAATGCAATTTTTTAAAAAGAAACCCTAGTTTTCAGAAGTAATTTTACCAAATTCTTTCCTTTGGGCTGTAAGGAAACACTGTTCCCCCAGATCCAAACTTCTTGGAAATTAGGGCCACGTGCCAAATTACCACACTAAGCTAGTAGAACCCACTCTTCCCACCCAAAACCCCCACCAAATTCTGTATTCATATTGCAGAGCACGTCTGTAAAATGAGAGGTTGCCAAACACCTTCAGCCAATTCAACCAAAGTCCATTTTTATTGCCAAAACGTTCAGCTGAAATACTCTTAAGTTTATAGTTCATTTCCTTCCTTAACTTTTATGCTGAAAGCAAATCTCTCCCCTCATCTGAGACTGTATCTCGACATCAGGGTTTTTGTGCGCAGAACTCCTAACTGATTTCAGTGAGATCTTCTGCCTTCGGAAACTGATGGCATGATATGGTCCCTGGACACGGCTCAAATATGCTTATGACAGTTTCAAAAATGTCAGTGGTAAGCCTGAGTTAGCTTTTTATCTCAGAAAACAGTAGATGAATTTAAACAAGCATTTTCACTTGCTCTAGCCAAAAAGGAAAAAAGACAAAAAGACAAAAGAAATTACATCAATATTAAAAAATGACATCTAAATACCAGCAGTTATTTAGGTGCTGCCCTAATTTTAGTTAAATGCGATTTATCCTCCAATAACGGGAGATAAATTCCAAAGTACAGCAAGTAAAACAAATCCAAATGCTTTCTTGTAAGAATCACAAACATCTTTATCTGTATTTATATCTGGACTTTAGCTGTTATGGGGGGTTGGTACAATTAACAATTTTCAGTTTTGCAAAGGTGAAATGTGCCTACAACAAACTCCTCTGGATTTCAGTGGGGATTCACTTCATATTAAAAGTAGGCTGAGATATCTCTTGGCGACACTGAGGCTAATGCTGCTTAGGCTAGTAGTATTTTTCCTTTCTGTTCCCTACATTTGCCACAAAACATACCAAATGCAGCAAAATCTTATGTAGCTAACTGAAAAAAATAATTAGACTAGTTAACGCAATTTTTAGGATACAGGGATACCACTCTGTGTTCTTTCAAGTAAATTTGGTTGAAAATTGCCAAAACATATTACATACATATTCCATGTCTCTACATGGGATTCGTTTTCAATGTTCATTTTGGGGTTATCTCCCAGTTTTGGCTCACTTTGAACACATTATGCCAAGCCAATTAACCACAACAACTGTGGAAGAACTGAACTTTAAACAAATATTTAATAACCTTCGTGGTAATAAAGACATATAGTTATCAGGAATCAGTATTTGCACTAGAAGTCTGGTTCTACAGTTGCATTCATCACTCCTCAAGAGCACCTTCTTCTGTAGTGTCATATAAATACCATCTCCAGTCAGAACCAACTGTCCTTGTGTTGCAGGTAACAACTACTGTTCATGCAGAAATGACAGAGACCAAAAGCCATATGCAAAACTAGTTGAGAAGAAATGAACAAATGACTTTAGAGAGGGGCAGGAAATGGGAGAAAACAAGCTACTTTTAAGCCAGTCTGAGAAAGAAGCAAGTATCTAGTAAACTATTTATTTTCTGAATTACTTGCTTGGTGTTTTTCCTGGGTAACATGGCGGCTGCAGACCATGGTAGCTTGAAGGTACCATTACTATTTCAATACTTAATTGTATCAAAAGTTAAAATATTAAACATTGTATTAGACGAAACTCAATGTCACTTATGTGTAAATATAACAAGTGACACTGCCTGAACCTAACTTACACAAGTAATCCTTCCATGAGTTTATGTATCCCGTGAAATTTGGTATGAAAGACCCAGATCTTGAAAACCTCCTCTGCTGTTAAGAGGGAAGACACAAACACACGAGAGCTCTGCAGAGAATTCACACCATGACTCTACTTTCTTTTAGCTAAAGGAGGATGTAAAAATTTTTAAGACAATAGCAATTCAGAACAATTACAAAAGACATGCTGATTCAAACCTGGCACCAATGCATTGAAAACAGAATTTTTATTCTCCAAGCAATGCAGGGAGAAGCATCAACATTTTAAGAGAAGCTCTTTTTTTTTTGCTATATTCTACAATGGACAAATACTTGTTCATTACGTTTAAAAATGCAGAATCATAGCATATTTACCTAGGTCTTTTTCAGATGTTTCCTTTTTAAAAAAACCTATTTTATTTTCTGTTAAAACAGACTTCTAAAATTTTGAGATCTTATTATTTGCATTGGATATACTGACATTTCTTCCATAATTTCTGCTTGATTAAATTCCATGCAACATGGCATTAAGTTAAATTCATAGAGCAGAATAAATTATAACAGGGTTAGCTTCTAAAACAGGTGTAAAAAATAACACATTTTAGTGTTACTTATCAGCTTTGCTAGGGCTAGTTTTTTCTGCACTGAAGAGCTGAAGTATATGTTCTGACGTGGACATCTCCAATCTCAGCAACTACTGATTTTGCAACAAGCCACAAAAATACATGAAAAGAGTAGATGATCTAAAAATAAAGCTTTTATTTTCTCATCTTTTCAGAAGCCTGTTATTAAGACCTTCACCAGAAAATAATAAAAATAAATGCAAACAAGAATAAAAGACCATCTCAGGCACACCTGTGAAAGAAGACAACTCGTTCAATGCATGCATGTGGTCAGCACAGGTATGCCTTTGCAACACAAGACAATCAGTTGGGTGACTTTGTGAATGGTTCTGCATAGACAGAGCTGTTCATGTCCTTTCCAGGGACAATTATGTTTAAGATATTAAACCATGGCAACTGGAGAGGAACTAAGGTGTCTGTATGAACAGCGGGTGTTGACACAAACCAATCACTGAAGATTTCTGTACTGCATCAACATGGATGCTGGTCCTGCAAGGACACATAGTTCCTTCACAGGAGCTAAGTGACAAGGCAGAAATGAGGAGACAGACCTGAAAGGTGATAATTACTGAATCGGGAGAGAAGGAACGGACTCTTAGACTTAAAAAAAAAGTAAGAAAAAAAAGGACTGACCTGAGTTCGGTTAAAAGCCACACGTGCAAATACTGCCTGTGAGATTCCTGCTCGTTTCAGTTCGTCACGGACCCACTGGTAGATTTCGGAAGACACCTCTGTATTTGTTGACACCTGCTGCTCCAACGGCTTGTTCATGGATCTACTGACAGGAGGAGGGTGGTTCAAGTACTGTTGGTTTAAGGACTGCTGGGCTAAAAGTCTGTTCACTGCATACTGCTGGTTCAGCAACTGGGCCATTACGAGCTGCTGATTTACCAACTGAGGGCTTATGGGAGTAGATACAAGTCCAGGGTGCAGGTTTGGAAGCGGGGTCCGAACTGATGGTTGACTACCATGAGAAAGCTGAACAGGGGATGGAGGCTGTTCAGCTGTGTTCCCTGGGACCGGCTGCTGACCGAAGTTGACATGGTTGGCACCTTGCTGGGATAGTTCAGAAAGGCTGTCCATCTCAACTATGACGGAAAAGAAACATTGAAAAAGCCAACATAAGACTGAAAATCACAGACTTCAAGCTCCTTGTAAGACATTCTAATAAAAATAAATGTAAAATGGCACATTCAGGTTCAAGCTTCGTGTGCTCTCTAGCCTAGATCAGAAGGCCCATAACATCACTGTTGCAGCTATATGCCTTCAGAATTCTTCTAAAAAAAGTCCAACAAATCACCCAGCATTGTCTCTGGGCTCTTGGAGGAACCAGAAGAACATCAGAGGCAAAACCACATGCTAGAAACCACGTACAGCAAAGGAGCAACTTCCTGAGAGTTTTGCAAAGGAACAATGAGACTGAACCGCAAGTGTGTGGCTTCAGAGCACATCCCCATGGCAATGTATGCAGGGGACTTCAGACAAGACAGCAAGCAACTAGAAAAGGGGCAAAGGCAACAGACGAGATACCACTCTGCATTGCAGAAGATGCGGGTGAAACAGTATCTGGGCAAAGGGTGAGCAGGGCTGTTATGGGAAAGCACACCCCAACCAGAGAGAGAAGCCCCCAGTGACTGGTTCTGTTCCTCCCGTGGAGTCCCCTCCATGACATCTGCAGTTCCCAGCCACTGGAAATCTGTAACGAGCAGGGTATGGTGTGGACCTCCCCATGCTCTGCTAATTTCTAGATGCTGCATCAATTGTACAGGACTGCTAGGAACTAGTATAATTTATGTAAATTACACAGATGGGCTGCTTTATCTTGCAACCATGTATGCATGGGGTTTTTTCTGTGACTTGCAACATGGTTGAATTTTTTTCTTATATTAACTCATCTGCCTTGACACACCCTCCTTTTTAATTAACCACACAGTTTTTTAAACTACAAGAGTTCTTTCAGCTCCTCTCTCGTGCATGATAAGACAATATGAAACAACTCTTGGCTGATGTAAAGGAGTCTCCTTTTTATCAATGTGTGTCACTTTTTCATTTTAACCAACCTCAGTTCTAGTATTTTAGCAATGCTGGTCTGGAAACAGACTTAAGAAAATATGCTTTATTTAAAATCCAAAACTCCAATATCTTCCCAAAAGCGTTGTAGTATTTTTTTTTCTTATACTAGTAAAGCACATTTTGAAAACAAACCAAAAAAAAAAAAGGCAGTGTCTGAGCTTTTCGTAGTAATTATGATCTTTGCTAACAGTCATTCAGTGCAAGACCACCCTTTCTTCTACAGGCATGAGAGCTGGAAGAAGAAATCAGCACCTGGATTCTCACCCACAGCCCTGCCTTCCTCCTCTGTCCTATGATGGGCAGAATTTGTCCTTTTTTAATAGGAAAAAAAGAAAAATAAAAAAAAAGGTGTTATTCTGCAAAAGGTCTGGTGCCCACAGCCTGCATCAGTGCTCCAAATGGAGCACCCACTGCCCCTCATCCATGTGGCTTTGGGGGTAGTGGGGCCTCCCTCCCAGCATTGGGTTACACAGGAATAAACACATCCACACACATTTCCTATGCACTGGTTTCACCGTCTGCGAATGAATGGATGGTGAACCTGTCTTGGCAGATCATTTAAGGCAAATTTTGCAGGGTTTGCCCCATGCAGAAGCACTGCCACAATGGAGGTGGGAGAGGATGCTGAGGAAAGGTCCCCCCACTCCCATGTAGACGCTCTGTTGCCTCGCACATGGACCACCTGAAATCTAGTGAAGTCTCACCACTGATTTTGGTAGCCTCAAAAGAAGGGTTCGGGGTTGCACAGAAGGTACAACGTAGATAAAGGAAAGAAGCCGCCTTTTTTTCTACCGGAAAGTAGAGATCAGCCCAAGTGGGCCATTCACTTGGAATAGTAATTCAAGCAATTATCACAAAAGTGATGCATTGTCTTCATTACAGCCTTAAGCTATAAAAGGCAAGGAACCCATTTTGGTAGATGAATGATTTTGCTTCAAATAGTGAAAGCTAAGTCAAGCTCAAAATTCAATCCAAACTGAGGTCCCGTTTCCTCATTCTGTTGAAAACTACGCAGAAATTCTCTGGCATGAAGTGTTCAACGTTATGTTAACGGGTTTAAGAAATAGTTTTAAAAAGGAACAATGCAGAAAGACAGGAAGTATTACAGAATTAATATGTCCCACTGAAAGAATTTTTTTTCTCCAGTAATTTACTTGTGGTTACTACAACAAACAAATAATTGTCACAACAACTATTTGTTAAAATGAATTGAAACCAGGGTCCCTCAGTTATAGAAAGATATGAATTTGTAAAATTATAGCACTCTTGTTGGAAGGCTGTGATAGTTATAAAAGCCTGATTCTTTAAATATACATTAGCCAGAGCAAGAGAAAAATACATACATTAAAAAGTCAGTCCGTCACAGCTCCAGGAACAGGTTTTTTAAACAATTATTCTGGGTGGTAGAAGATCTCTTAGATTTACAGAATGACAGCTTCACATCTCTGGCAACCCAAGTCAGTTTGGCTGTTTCAATAGCAAATATTTATTTAAATAAATTCTTTCACTATATATGTTCTTTCTACACCTACTCATCAAAAGCACCCTAAACTTATCATGAAGAGACCTGGCTTCTTATATGACTGTGACAGACCTCAATGCAACATATAATGGTATGTATCCACCATCACAGAAAAAAAAAAATTTTTTTTTTTTGCTTACCCATCATATCTTTTGCCTTCTTGAAATGTTTATACCACCTTCCAAATTCCTGACATTTTGCTGCTGAGACATTTGCATAGTAAGTGCTGTTCACAATGGAAGAAATCATACTCTGTGTGAAAAGGGGAGAAGAAAAAAAAAATCTGTAATACAGAGCAGTTCAAGTCAAAGCACAAATTATTTCCAATTGTTGAAACCATTATATTTTTAGAGTTTGAGAACCGTATTGCATTTTTAATCCTATCATCCAAAGCCTTTTAAAAAACTCATTAATTGAGCATAAAAACAAACCAAGATATATTGCAAATGGGAGCAAAAAAACCAGATGTACTAAAGGAAGAACAAAGTTATTGACCAAGAAACATCAGGCAATGGAATGGGCTCTGGACAGAAGATGCTAAACTTGAAAGCTCATTTTGTTGGTACTATTTCAGCTTTTAAATTTCATTGACCCTTCACATACCCACACAAGTTTGCAGGCCTACAAATCCTACACTGACTCCAGAAATGCAAGCAACGCCCCAAGGTATCCGTGCCCATGTCCTTTGTGGCATTTAACCCAGGGCGGACCCCAGAAAGTCACAGGATTTTATCTGAATGACCTATTAGTAGGATAGAATAAGGGGGGATTATAGTAGAATAAAATATGTGATAACACAAAACGAACCCAGACTTGCTTTTCCTAAACAGGGTATTTTAAGTGATTCACAGAAACAGGCTTATGAAAAGCTCTCATTGTCATGTCTAATTCTGTAGCTGAATATTAGCTGTAAAATAGACTAAAGAATGATAGAGATGATTTTTTTTTTCTCAAAGGTTCTCGAGATATCAGATAGCTACAGTGAGAAATTTACCTTCTGCTCAGTTTTGACCAATTTTAAAATAGTGGAATTTACAATGCATAAAACTTTCAGTTCCAGTACATTCTTTTACAAAATCAATTAAGTCTAAGCCTTGCAAAATGAGATAATGCTCCAACTTCAAAATTATACTTAGTATATGATGTATGAACAACAAAATTAGCAAATGTAATTTCAGTAGACTGAACTTTGCCATCCTTTAGATTTCTATGTGGAAAGTAGTTACTTTTAGCTTAACTACAGGAATTGTCCAGCATATTGAGAAAACAATGACAGCTGAGGAGACAAAGCCCTGATTGTAACGTTTCTTTGCTATTCAGCATGTAACATTTAGCTATATTTGTGGTGCCGTAAAATCGATGTACAGCATCAACCCTCCACTGCATGTTGCACAAACTACAATAACCACTTGAAGAAAGAATTTGGAGTAAGAATGCAATAAATATTACTATAAGTCTTCTTTTATAAGGCTAGTTCAGTTTCTGAGTAAAAGTACCTTGGTTATTGATCTCGGTGAAGTTTATTATAACCATTTTCTAACGTATTACTCAGTAACGTGATATATGTGGAGGCTCAGGGCTGCTAGAGTGAGGCAGTATTATTTCTGCCAAATGTGGATACTCTCTACTCACCAGGCTGCTATTTTAATGTTTCTCTGAATCACCAAAATTCTTACCGTTCCCTGATATTAATCTGGCATTTCTGAAATTAGCTAGAAGCCTCCTGTCAGTGGTATAAAAGGAGAATGAAATCTTAATAGACTACTGCAACTATAGCCTGAATGACCTGAACCAAGCTCAGCTGAACCCAATTTCAATTTCCAATATAATAGCAGTATCATTAATGTCTAATACTTAGAAAATTATTGTTTAAGCTCTTTTACAGATTAAGCCATTTCAAACATGGGCATGTGATACATAAGGAGTGATTTAAACAGTTCTCTGAATCTGAACTGGTAAATTATACGAATGCACAGTTACTGTACACGCAAAACCTGCAGATCTGCATATGCAAAACGGGGTACCACACATGTAAGGGGTCACCATCCCATATTAGCTTTTGCGTATTTTGTGGATGACATTTAGACTTCGAGGTGGTTTGCTCTCCTTTTACTTTGTCCCTTTCGGGTGTCTTCTCCTGCCCATGTAACTTGCTAAAGTATGAAAACACATAGATTAATAACAATCTTAGTAAATTACCTATTCTTGATGAAAATGTTTGCCTAGGATTTCCTAGTCCTCCCTTCCATGTCATTTTATAAAGAAGTTATGCCAATGACATGGCAGTTTGTGACATTCCCTGTTTCTTCAGGAATAAATTTAATGCAGTTACTTTATTTTACAACCAAATGGGGGACTGGTCTGTTTAAATAACACTGCTAGGAGTTTTAGCTGCTTTGACACAATGTGAATTGCAGGCTCTGATGGCTAATATTGGGATTTTGCTCCAGCTCCTCAAAGTAGATAAAAAAACCCCACAGACATTATCAACACATTTTAAAATGAAAATTATCCTGCTTTTTCTTTGAGAACACTTCATGCAAACATTCAAGTGATATTACCTACGCTAAGAATCCTCATCAGGAGGAATCAATGATTTATTTACTAATTCACTGAAGGCAAAATTTTACAAGCCAGATAAAATATTACTACCTTGTTAACTCAGAAAATGACTTGACAACATTGAATTTCATTGTTTCTATGCTTTATTTATTATGTTGTCATCAAACCTGCAGTCACGTCAGTGCAGAGAGATGCACTTTGCTATAGAAACTCCTATATAATTCCTGTTGCTGTAGAATTCCAGTATGTTTTCATGGCAAAGAATGCCCACTATATTTAGGGCCTAAAACTGAAGATCAAGTCTATGGGTCTCCAGAGAATCCCGGTCTAGACTAGATGCTTCCTGAAGTTTTTCTTCTTTCATGTGAGGAGCTCCCCATGTCTTGGCTTATACTTATCAATAACCAAAATGAAAATGATTGCATTTGAAACACATCATATTCAGGTACTACTGGTCACAGGCATTCCTTATCTGTGAGGCACAGAGGCAGATATTTTCCACGTACAAGGATACTGAATACAATCATATCATATCAATATTCAAATGCATCACATTCCTCCCTCATAATCTGTTTTCTTTTTCATATGTCACAAAGAAAATTGATGGAATGCAAAAACTGGTCATAGATCCACAGTCTTAATACATCTCCTGGAAGTTTATCCTTGAAAGTAAGTTCAAGATCCCAAATTTCCCTCTTTCACCTCTCTCCATCCCTGCCCCCTTCAATCACATCACTCACAGTCCTGTTCTGAGAATCAGAAGATCTCATCTGAAATGGTGCCACCTTCACAGAAATCCCACAATTCTGGAATGATACCATCTGCTGCAGCCCAAGTACTCTTTTTTTAGCCAAATAAGTTAATTATAATTAGGCATCCAACAACTGTGTGGAGGTAGGGATAGAATTCGTTCTTAAGTTCATCTGAGGTTCACCCAGCATAGCTTGCACGAAATCCCATTCTTTCAGGAAGATTAAATAGCGGAGATTTGAAAACCAGACACCGTCATTTCGCAAAGAAGTTGGGGAACAACCTGAGGAAGTATCTTAAATCTCAACCAGAACTCTTTTTCATTTGCCCATCAAATAAAACCCTATAAAAAGGTGCCATCAGACACCTTTCGTATTGTGCCAGCATCTAACGCGAGATGTGGCCTGCAGGACACGGGAAGGACCTGACCGACCTTTTCGCTCTGGCTGGTCACTGCAGCCACCGCTGCAGGTGCTACACAGGAGGCATTTCTCAGCCATTGCTTCTAACGCTGCTCTCCAACCAGGTGAAGTATTGTTCGATCATTGCTAAAAGTATATTGTTGTCCTTTTTGCAAAACAACAAAAACAATGTTAATCAGGTTAATTCAATCATCTAAACCAAAACTGTTCATGCTTTTCTGCCAAATCAACCAACCACAGCAAAATCTGTTATCAGTGATTGCTCAGCTTCCAGTCAAAAAAGCTTTTAACCCCCACAGTCCCAAAACTTCTCCTAAATAACCTTAAAATTATTTTTATATGGGCAGAACGAGGTTGTTTCCATGCCTCATGAAGGGGTAGAGTTGGGCTACAGTATTTACACAGAACAAATACATGCTAACGGACTTAGCAGAGAGTAGCAGACACAGCAGCTTCCTAAAACAACTCGGCTGTTGGATATCGGGAATTCCTTTGCAAATGAAACGATTCCCTCAAAAGGAGCATTGTAACCAAAACTTATTTAGGCCTTCCAGGTTGTTTAACTAGGGAAAAAAAAAAATCCAAGCACTTTTGCAACTCATTCATCGGTGTTTAAAGTTTCAAGCCTACTCAGTGGAAGGGGCAAGGGCTGCAACAACTTATTTACACAATTATCTAAATACGATTAAACAGCTGATGGACAAATATTAAACTGGAAAATGTATAGTCATTTCAGCTTAATGTAATCCTCTTTCTGTAAACACCCAAGATGATTTTTTTTCAACCAGAACAGTCCTGACATCTCATAAGCCTAAGGGTGAATAGCAAGAGATTGTTTTTGATAGTTATAAATATTCAAAAGACATGCAGACCATCTGCTTTCATAATACAGGTAAAGCAAGACTGAAATGGTGACTGCTGTATAAAAATGGTTCTTTTAACAAAGTCTTCCTCTCCTCGAAAACTATAAAGACAGATGTCAAAAACTGTTTACACAGGGTAATCAGGAGCGTGCAAAATGTAATATTCCTTTTACACACAGTGCTTGCTAAAGAGATTTTTTTTTTCTTTTTCTTCCCATCTGTGTGTTGCAACACATTTCTACAAGTTAAAAACATTTTTTCAAACAGAGATCTCATGAATACCCAAAAACATGCTATCTGGTTTCTGAATGCTAATTAATTTCAACTAAGGAATCTGATTTTTTTTCTGTAGGAAGGAATGCATGCTTTAGAAATGGAGTACTTCAACAATAAGAGACACTGAAAACAGAACACCCCACAAGTTTAATTTTGCACTAGTTTGACACTGGCTATTTTCACAACTGTTTTACATTCAAACCCACATCTGCTAAATCTGGCTATAAAACAGACAGCAACTATTCTCCCGCTTTTCAAATGAGATTTTATTTATGTTTTACTATTTATCAAGTTTTTCAGTATAAAGCCTTGTAACAACATAATGGTTTTGTCAAGTGGTAAGTAGAAGATACCTCATCTTCCACGCAGAATATGAACACTGCTGCCCATAAACCCTACAGTCAATTTTCAGAGCTGAAACACTAATCTTGACAGTAACCTTTTAATGTATTATATTAATGGCACAGAGACGTTAAGCACCTTTTTTATAATTCTCAATAAAAAGAACATTTACTGAACAATCTGTCAAACTACTGCCTCCATTTTTTAAAGCCAAACTTTTAAGGCTCTATTCTATTTTCTTTTCTGTAAATCCTGTACTTTATATCCCCAGACACCATCAGGGTAGCATGGTCCAATACTGCAACCCTAACATGCCTTTAAAAAAGAAAAAAAAAAAGCAAGAGAGAAAATCTAGGAGCCTTTGTCCCTAGACCTAGTTTGAATAGTGATAAAGTTGCAGAACAGAACAGAACTTAAAGATTTGGGGGGTTGGGGGGGGAGTGAGGGGGGAATGATCTTTTCATCAAGGACAGAGGAACTTTGTTTCCCTGATCCAAGCCACTATCAGTGGCTTTTGTTTGCGTGGAAATCGCAAGCATCAGTTTTAATACAAGCTGAACTCTTAGGAGTGCTCATTTCTCAGGAGGCTCTACGTTAACGTTTTTCAAATGAGAAGGCAACATTCAAGCCCCAACCGGATAACACAAGATTATCCCCCAAATCAAAAGATTTTTAGCCTGCCTGAGCCCACGCCAGCCCACATACTGCAAAAACCCAACCAGGGCAAAATGTTGTTCCTAGTGTTGTGGTATGGCAGAGAATTATCATCTGCCACTCTGAATAAAAGCAGACCAAATATATCCAGGCTCTAGCTGTTTTTTGGACAAGGAATCATGAAATGGACAGTTTAATTGCGTATGAAGAATTATGTTAAATTCCTTGGTCCATTACCTTGAACTATCACAAGTAATGCAATGGAATTTGTTGTCATATGCCCTATAAACATGTAGGATAAGGGAAAAACCCACAGATGGACAGAGAAGAAAAAAACTTTTGTTTGTGCCTTTGGCATTGCACTTGGATGGCTATCTGACCTCCATACTGTTGCCAGGGTCAGGAGAAGTAAGGATCTGCATGGCAAATGCTGGTCATATAAGTTAAAACTGCCCAAAGGCAGATTTAAAATGACGGCACAAGCTTTTCTTCCAATACATGAGCATGTCTTTCCTCCTTTCTCCTATCCTTGCAAAGCCTAAATTATCTCCTCCTCCTTTTCTGCCTTATGTTGTCTTTAAGTATTAGAAATGTATGTATTAACAGAAAAATAAATCTACAATGAACACAATGAGGGGAGATATAAACTAAAAAGAACCCAAATCGTATATACATATATATACACACACATACATTTATATCTATATAGAAATATACCCACACACAAGGAGAGTTTAAAAATCAGAAATGAGGATTCAGCATCTGAAGGAACTGATCCTTGCACTATTTTTACCATTTTGTAATGTAAATTCCCAGTTGCTGCATGACAGAGCAGCATTCTCCCAATGTTTTCCGAGCATCTCCCACTGACAGATATAAATAAAGCTCAAATAAAAAGCTGCTTCACAAGATACTAGTCTTATATCTACAAAGGTTAAAAGCTTAAAAGAGAGAAAGATAGGTAGGTGGGAAATGTTAATTCAGATTTGAAGAACTTCATAACTGCTTTACACGCTTTATGGCATAGTGCCTTAGCCTTATAAAAAAAGAAAGAAAAAGAAGTCACAACCTCAACCTATAAAAGATAAGGAGACAGAAGACATTTTTGTCTTCATTGTCAGATGTCCAACACAAAGCTTTTTAAGAATCCTGATTTTCTTTTTTGCAGGCTATCTGTAAATAGCAGGCAAAAGTCCTCGCTGAATACTTCGGAAAAACTGGATAGAATACAAATATCAACCTGGATAAAATATAAATTGCAAAAAAAAATCAATAATTAATAAATTGATTCTTGGATTACTTTGTGGAACGAAAGTGGTCCTATATTTTGAGGGGTGCATTATTACACCCTCACTTTGTGCTTCTGCAAATGCCTTTGCCAGAAGAGCTCTGAAAATGGAAAGCTTCACAGGTAAGGAAAGCACTATCCATTTTAGCCAAGAAACAGCTTCAAAACACTTTTATGAAGTAACTAGCTTGTTTTAAATCAATCTTTTAGCTTGAATTGGGAATGCACATTTTCAAAGACTCTTCCTATTGCTCCTACTTTGGTGCCCATCACAAAGCCATTTTGGGGCAGAGGGGCAGATTTGCTGTTGGATTAAGCTAAACCCAGCAGCTGTGCCCCAGCCATGGCTAGACCTTCAAGTTCACTGAACCACAGATGAGCTACTCCAAGGTTAGTTTGAGTCCCACAGCCTCTCCGGGCTGCTGTTGTTCCTACACTAGGCAACACACTATTTGAAGCCAGTGCACGTACGCTCACCTCTTCTCCTCAGGACACGAGGAATGAGGCTAGAGGAAGCTGGAGCCCAAGGAGGACAATCAAGATCATGCGCAACAGATGTGGACAAGGCAAACCAGCATTTCTTGTACAGGAATAAAGGATGGAATAGGTGGGGCTTTGGAGATCTCACAGACTGATCTGGTTAAAATCAGAGTAAGAGACACCTTCATCCTTCCTCTTAGGTGGATTGCTTTTATTTCCAACCACTCTGTTCCAGTCAGGTCAGAATGCTTCTGACTTGTTTCCTATCTGGAAATGCTAATCCTATTGCACATGCTTCCAAATGCCATCCTAATGCAAATGTTTTGTGTGATAGGGGACATTATACATCTATTTGTGTATTAAATTCAGCTTTGGGCACATGAAACTTTTCTACAAAAATGAAGTACACACATTTTCCTGATAGAGATGTTGCTAATTGTTCTATCTTCAACCAGCCACAACAGTTGTTTTCACTACAGTTTTTGTAAAAGGCTCTTCAAAATTGCTTAGTATTATCCACCACGTTAAGGAAGATTTCCTTGCTGGGAAATAGGACATGATTGTCAGCAAGTCTCTTCTCGGATTCCACTGTTCTGCTAGGCAAAGCATCAGATGTCTGGCATGAAGTTGAGCCCTAAGGCACAATGTCCAGACAAGAAGTCATCAGACTCAGTAGCACTAACAGTTGTCTTGCTGAATTTCTTTTGGTGTTTAGGATAAGCCTCTTCTTTGATCTCTTTTCTTTTTTCTACACAAGTTATTGCAGATTTTTAAAGTCAAAAGGGACCATTTTGGCCATCTATTTGGACACCACATAAAAAGAGATCCTAGAAGTTCATATAGTGATTTCTGAATTCAGCCAAGCTATCTGTGGCTGAGCTAGAGCAAATAACTCATATTGATCTGAAGACTACTTGTACTGGATCTTTTACCACATCCCATGGTAATCTCTTTTACTAGATACACACCTTTTTTTTTTTTCTTCTTTAAATGTATGACTAGCTTTTAGTTTGAACTTCATTGATTTCCACTCCCAATCAGTGCATCTCTCATGCTTCTGATTGCTTGCTTAAATACTCCTCTAGTGCCAAATGTAACATCCCTTGCCTATCCTTTGTTTAAATGGTTAAGCGTCAGATTTATTGTTTCAAGTCATGTGTCTCTTTATGAGCCACCTGTACATCTGACTATTCGTAATCCTATAGACCCACATTCAGTGAGGATATTTATGCTGCTGAAAGCACAGAAACAAACTACTTTCTGTCCCAAGAAAAACGTTAAATAAATTTGTCAGGAGAAAAATAGCTATACTATGAAATTTGCTATGGATTCTTAACTTCTGCTAAGTAAAATCATATGAAGGTCACATTTTAAGTAGCTATGTGAGCCAAGATCCTAGTTTCACCTCTGTGCTGCTGCCTTTAGCTGACAAGAGTCTGTGAAAAGCATAGATGCTCCAAATTATTCCTAAAAAGACACAAGATTCAATGAAAGTATCTTGAAAAAGAAATGTTCCAGCTAACTTTTCATATGGAATATGCACATGCTTTTTAAGGGTCTATCCAATTTTTTTTCCTCATTAGCCCTTACATTAAAAGATATAAATTTTAAAAAATGTAGCTAGATCAGATTTAGGTTTCTCCTTACAAAAAGTGCAGAATAAGGAATGCAACTTTAGGAGCCTGCATACATACTAGCTGGCAAGTATATTTTTGAGGGATTTTATTGTCGTACACATATATATACCTGCGTGTGTGTACACACACACCCCCACATGACTCAGAGAATCTAGATACACTGATTGAAATACACACACACTAGGGTAAACCCTGGGAGCTGAAATCTCCTCTCGATCACCAGAAGGGCCATTGACACCACAGTCCTTCTCATGTTCCTCTGTTTTTCTTCATCACAAAAACCATCTTTCTGCATGACAGTTTGCTAAAAAGAATCAAATCCTTTGGAGAGGTGGCACAGCTAGGCAGAGGATATGCTTTAGCACAGTGTGTGTGTGTGTGTGTCCCCTTTCCAGATTAAGCTCACAAAATAAATGCAACTCTCAGTGTAAAAAATCTTAGTACTTAAAAAATAAAATAAAAATAATTAAGAGACAGGTGTATAAGAGGAGAACCTTTCATCTGTTCCCACCCTTGGGGAACAGAACTTTTCCCTTTTGAGTAGTTTATTCCATGGCTTAGAGTGAGGCAGGTCTGAGGTTGCTGCTGGCCGGAAAAACCTGTCCTCCACTCACTGCTGCAAGGCACCAGGGGAATGTGATATTCTTTGTGCTGTTCTTAAAGAAGTGTCCAAAGAAAAAGAAACAAAACTCACCCTCACCTTAGGATTTCCTACAATTTTTCTTGGAAAGAAAAAGGAAAAACCTAATTTATTTATATTTAAAAAAAAAAAAACCTGGCGGGGGGGGGCAGGGAGGGAACAAGCTCTGAGAGCTTTGCTCAGAGTCAGTTTGAGAAGTGCATCTCTTCTAAGTTATGATTAGAGCGAAGACATGTGATGAGTCTGGTCTGACAAGGTGAGAGTTGCTCATCTCTCAGCATTGCCTCTCAATAAGTGGGTCCTGCTTTGCTTTCATTCCTGTCAGGTAAAAAATTACCACCGATTCAAGTAATTTTCTCCTGACGCATCTTAATGCCTACACCTCTGCGTCCCCTAACACAGACGTACCTAAGCTTTAAATCTGCTGACAGTGACGCTTCAGCACCTACAGAATTTGCTCAGCTTTTGGGTAGGTTTTATAACCACGCTGATCTCTGTGCCTCCCACCACTGCTAGTAATAACTGAACCAGTCAGGGAAGGTCTCTGCAAACCAGTCCCAGCAGTGATTAAGATGTAGACATACATATCTCCTCGCCCTTTAAATAGAAGGCTTAATTGGCGATGTGGATAGCAGCTTCCTAATGGACAGAAATTAAACTCCATTTAATTCCTGAGCAGACACTTCCAATGCACAAGGTTTACCACACATTTGGAGTGGGGAGGGAGGGGGGGGAAGGAAGGAGCTGCACGCACAACTCTCTCTACCTCTGACAATCACCGAGGAAAAGCAACATGAGGACCAGAATGGCATAAGTGTGGCAGGTGTGAATTGACCTGCACTGGCAAAGCTGTGAGCTGGGAAACTTGCAAATCACATGGTTGTGCAATACTTGGCTCCAGTCAGTGCTATCATGTTCTTTATAGAAAGAAAAAATTAACAAAAAAAATCTTAAAGACATGTACATCAAGTTAAGGGATTAACTGTCAAGTGACATTACTGCAACGGAGACAATATATTTCTTTATTGTTAATGAAATTCAGTTAAAAGTGAAGGAAGTGATAAAGAAAGTACTGTTTTGTAATGTATTTTACATAAGAATGTAATATAGAAAGGGAAGTGCAATTAAATCTTAATGTGGACTTTTTTATTTTTAGTTTATCATCTGGTTTACATTTTGAGCCCCTTTGCAGCAGTAAATTATGCTGGCATTTCTTAGGGAATAGCTGCCATGTTAATTTAGTTTAATAAAATAACTGACAGAAAAGGGGGAAAAGAAGCAAGAAGAGACGGTACCCCCCCAACACAGGCACTCCTTATCTTTAGCTAAGTATTCAAATGCTTTCTATATGAATTGTCCGTGGTCCAACTCCAGCACCATGTAATAATATAATACATTACAACACAGTACAATACAATCTTGGGTTTCTGTAGCGCCCTTCATGCAAGCATCCCAGGGTGCTTTACAATCATTATGAGTTAAAATTAAAACTGAAGCACATACAATTCCTAATAGAATCATTTTAAAAATGCTAAACAGAACAAATAACTTTTAAGTCTAGATTTAAAAGTCCCAACAGCCAGAGCTTTCCTTACTTCAATTGGCAATGAGTTCCAAAGCTAGGGAGCAAAGCGACTAAAGGCTCTCTCATGTTATGTTAAAGGATCTCTCATGTTGTTTATACTTGTGCAGTACTCTACAGCCAACAATTTGCCAATAAGAAGAAAAGAAAGACTTATTTGCAATCTTGCTTTAAAGAACACTGGAGGAGTGGCTTGCTAACCATCTAATAAAGTTATGGAAAAAAAAAAATAAATCAGGGTTCACACTCGGCCATGACTGCATTAAGAAGTATGTGAGAAACATGAATGAATGAATACAGAATTTTGTATCAGCACATTACTTGACTGCCTCTTGAAACCACTGAATATAAAAAGAAGGAAAAAAAGCATGGCTACACAACGCTATATGTATATAAAGAACATCATCACTGCAAATATTTAAAATGCAAGTTATTCTATATACTGTTCTCGGGACCGATGAGTGAAAACAGAGGTCAATGAGAGCTCAGTTCTACAACAAGTGCACATTTTAGAAGGAATACATATCAGAAGAAAACGTGCTGTGTTCCTTTTCTGTTCTGTCACCTCCCTAAAACTTGAAGTCCGTACGATGCAGGTAATTGTTTGCATGACACAGTTCTCAAAATTGCTGAGATACAATCCCAAGCACACAAAGTGGGGAGCACTGTCCCAAAAATGTTATTCCCTGAGAAAGCATGAAATTTGTACTTTGCTCACAGAAGAGCCTGGTTTAAGACAGCTGCTTTTACTTCCATACAGCTGATTTTAGAGGTCTGAAAAAAACGGGTCAGAACAGCTACTAAGGGACAACAACCTGACACCTTACAGAGTCCTCTGAAGTCAGAAACTGCATTTATTTGAGAAATAAGGTATTTTCTCCTCCTCCCCATGATACCACCAGGCCCCTAACTGTTTTGCAAAGTGACCTTCACGTCCTCGATACAGTTTATTCTAATGAAGAGGCAGAGAAAAATAGCTATAGTTTCTCCTTTACTAGAGCACTGCCCAGATAAAACCATTGCAGACTGACACAGCTTTAACACTGAGTTGTTTAGATGCATGTGACGAATGTAAATCAGCGATGAGAAGATCAGGTAATTGGAAGGTTGACTGTCCCATGAACGTCCTCACGCAGATCTACTGACATGCGTATTTCATCCTCCCTGTCCCGTCAGCAACAGGCGCTGTGCTGCCTGTTCTATCTGGATGACTAAGAGTTATGGGCCTAAGTTTCGATAGTTAATTGAAACTGTTTTAAAAAATCCAGATACCACATTAGCCTGAAGAGACATCAGCGAGAATTGCTCTTGAGCAACTGAGGGGTGGGTTGAAAGCCCTGCCTGCCAAAACCTGAGCCCAGGCCCTCAAGGATTTACTTCCCTGAAATAATTAATGACATCTTAAAAATCTAAAGCACAGTAACTTCTAAAGTAGAAAAAGGAGCTGCATTCCTTACTGGGTTATTAATTATTGGGGGAGGTGGGGAGCAGGAGGAAGAGAGAAGGAGAGAAGAGAATCAAAAGCAACAAAGAAATCCAAGGACTTGATCTCAGGTCTAGGCAGGTAAAATTGAAAGGGGAGGGCAAAAACACCTTTCCGCTTTGCAAAGCATGAATTAAAAATTGCTCATAAAAAGTATGCATTTTGGCAACTCTTCCTTGGTTATTTATAGGTCTGGAAGTTTTAATTTTAGCAAATGCAACATTTTGGGTTGGGATTTGGAGGGGGTGGGGGTGACAGGACAGCAGCAAGGAAAAGCCAGAGGATTTCTATTACACTGCTTATTTGCTACGATGGCCAAGTGCCTTCAGATCAGGTAAACTGAGAAACACTGCTGTTCCAAGGAAGCTTTCTGTCTGGCATCTCTGCCAGATCACATAATGCCTGCACGATGTCAGCATAAAACAGCATGTAAATTTGGGGCAGGATATTTGAACAAAAAAGAAAGTATATGATCTATATTGTGTCCGTGTCAGATGCAGTCATTCAGTACGGCACGTAAGTTTGATCAAAATGCAGTCAGGATAACTATATTTATCACAAGTGCAAAACTATTCAGACTTCGGCACCATACCAGCACTTGTTCTGTGTGCGCATACATTTTACTGAATGCAAGCATATATCCCTGTAACTGAAAAAATGTGATTCCCCTGTCATCAAGAGCAAAATTATGTACAAGATGTTACAGGCATGGGGTGGTGGTGCACACAAATATCTTCAAAAAAATTCAAAATAGTAATATAATGCAGGTAAATTACTATGCCCGTAACTATCACGGACTCTGGATACATTCCATAGAAATATTGCATGTCCCCTAAAAAAATATATTTTAAAATATAATAAACCATGAGATTCATGATTCTACTACACATCAGGCCTGATTTTTCTCATTTATAATGCACCAGCTATTGGTGGTCCTGAGAGTTAAGCTAGCTACACTATGGGGGAAGAGAAGGAATGAATACCTTATTAAACCACTGAAAAAGCGTTTCTGAAACAAAGTGAACAAAAACAAAAAATCCAAACAAAACAACAACAACAACAAAACCCCTCCCACAACTCTCAAGGTTATTTGTGAATATTAACAACAATCATTTAAAAAATATTTTTGTAAAAAAACCCAAAAAACCAGATGAGATAATACCAGTAGAAAAGTCAATGCCATTTGATCACTGCCATACTTCAAAGTGGTGCCCAGATACTAATTAATCTCTACAATCTCTTCTTTTGTTAGGTGACTCGTTATCTTCCTTTCATGGAAAAGGTTACAGGAACTCAAGATAAGGGGTACATTTAAATGTTCAAAAGCACACATGGAGTTTGTTCCAGAATTATTAAAAGAATTTCCAGCCTCTTCTCAGGCTGATAGCCCATGTCACTTCCCTCTCTCTTTTAAAAGATTATCTATATATACATGTATACACACGCATTCAGAGAATTCAGCAGGGACAAAACAACCCCTCCCCTTTCTTATTTATATCAGTATAAATATGGTCTGCAGCTTATCATTTATTTTAACTGTGGAAGTAGTAAGAAACTTCTGCACTATAAAGTACAACAGAGCAAAACTGTGAAAGCACTGTATGAAAATACTAGAAGTAAGGCCCAGTTGAGAGACAGAAGAACGAACATTAAATAAAAGCAACAGGCCTGCCTGTCTGCATGCCTGATCACTTTAGAGCAGCTCCCAACAGACTGAGGTAGAGTAGAGCTTCTGTGCAAGGGGTTAGAAATAAGAATTGATGGTAGAACAATTTCTTTACAACCCTTTGGAGACTGACGAGCCAAAACAGGAGGGAAATGAGATCTAGGCCACTCACGAGATGCACCAATTTAATGGAATGCACAAGATGGTCCAAAACTGAGCTCTAGATTCAATTCCAAGTTGCCTTCCCCATCAAGAAAAGTCTGGAGAGGAAGCAGAAATGAAGCAAGCCGTGCATATCAAACACGAGAAGTCTTTCACCTGGCATCTGCATATGCTGCTAGTCTCTAGCAATATAATCTGCAGACCCGAAGTAAAGCCTGAAAATACACACTGCAGCATGCAACTCAGAAAAGATTCGGCTTTTCCATGTGAAGTCTGCAGAGCCCTTTTACCTTGCCTGCTTGATCCCAAACAATTTGAGGCTAAACCTCTGGATGGATGCTAGTGATTCCACAGCAATTCGGAACCATGCATTTGCTCCATCAAGTCCCGAGGACTCCGGCTCATGTCAATGGCGATTCCCCGTTGATACTGGCTCATATAGCGAGTGATGAACCTGGTCTTCATGACTGGCCACAGCAGTCACAGAGTGAGACAATTACAGTAGCTTCAAAAGAGACCATATTTTCAACTCTTCTAACGAGAGCAAGAGTCACAGTGGTATTTTACTGACGGAGTTCATACCTGTACACCCCAAGGTTTTAGTTGGAAAAGAAAGTCAATAGCAAAAAAAAAACTTAAAAGGAAAAAAAAAGTAAACCCATTAAATTAGATGATGATGTTACATTTTCAAGACTATAATTAAGAAAAACTGGATCTCAAAGTTTGGTTGCTCACGTACATTGAATAGATCTGCAATATAAAAATAGTTTCCCTGGGTTTTGGGGTTTTTTTCAGTACTTAGAATGTCAGTACTCTGCATAAATACCATCATTTTTTTAATGCAGAAAATGCAAGATTAATTTAAGAAAATACAGCAAATTCTAAGCAAGGATGACGATTCTCAGTTTTCCATGCTTAAATGGGGCTTTGGTGATGCTGCGCATTGAGGACAGCAACTTAAATCCTTTAAAGCAAATCCCTCCATACCTACACAAAATAGAGCACTGCCAATGACAGTGACAGAAAACGATAACTACTCTCGTTTCCACTTTGAGTCATTTTTCTGTGGTTAATAAATTATATCCATAACAGTGTTAATAAGTTATGGTACGGTGTCACTGCATTAGTTTGCATTTGTGATGAAGCACTTAATATGGCATTACCTATGACCGTGGAAGTACATAACAGCAGAGACCTCTTCTCTGCTCTCAGAAGAGTCCCCCATGCTGGCATTTTGGCACACCCTCCACGGAAACATTGCCTCCTGACCTCCGCCTTGCTCTTACTTCTCACCTCCGCTGCAGCGGTACAACACTGCGGGGCAATTCTCCAGATTTAATGTTTAACAAAACACAGACACTCTTAAAACAGTGTCCTTCCATAGGAGCGATATACAATGAGTTATTAGTTAGCAAATACGGGAAGCATTCAGA
Organism: Porphyrio hochstetteri; assembly: GCA_020800305.1. Classification (NCBI taxonomy): domain Eukaryota; kingdom Metazoa; phylum Chordata; class Aves; order Gruiformes; family Rallidae; genus Porphyrio; species Porphyrio hochstetteri. Next base: position 130,356,491 of record CM036906.1, on the reverse strand, counting down.
TCAATTTAGTCATGTGAAAAGAACACCATCAAATCAACACGTCCTCCCTCAAGCTCCCTGAGGGAAATGGAAGATTTAAACTGACTGATGGGCTCTCGATCAACTGCTGTAACAGCTTCTTTTCCAAAAGTTAAGAATGAATAAATAAATATATTTCAAAGTTTAATGTGATTTAAACAAAAAAAGAAAAGCCAAAAGTATTTGAAGTTCTTGTTACCCAACCACCACAGCACTGGTGAAGGTAGAATTGACAGAAGTAATAACCAACAGAAAGAGGTTCAACGACTTTGAGTATATTCTTTTACAAATAAAGAAGTGCCCACCAGCAAACAAATAGCCCCAAATCAGAGTTCTGCGATCTGGGGTTCTCTCATCTCAAGTGCTACAAAAGCTGTTATTAGGCAAGATCTGTTGCCCATTAAAATTATTATATAAAAATTCAGTACAGTTTAAGAGCAACCTTTTAATGGAGTGCAATTATTAAATTGCCTCCAGTACCATGATACTGTCTATAGGGAAGTATTCCTTTTAGAAACTTTTTTCTGCTTTATCATTACATCATCTACACGTATACAGAAGCTGCTATGTGAAACAAGATGTCCAAATAGAAATTAAACATTCCTTCTCAATAGAATTAATTTGCTTTGCATCAGTATCAAGTGAAGACTAGCACTAGGAGATTAAAATGGAGAAAAATCCCAAGTAGTCTGCAGCCTCCATAAGCCAGCAGTGCAAAAGCTCGAAGGCTTTTATAGGATGTATGTACAAGATAACTTTGCACACATATTACTGGAATGGTTTGCAACCAGTGAAGATAATTTTGATTATTTCCACTTCAAAACTTCCTGTATTGGTGCCACATCACTGAAAACAATCTAACCATAGAGGGAAAAAGAGTGATGGGAAAACAGCCTGCTAATATATCCGTTGCAAAGAGACAGAGAAGGAGTAGTCCTCTATAGATTAGCTGAAGTCTTTCAGAGACAGACTCCAATATTATGAGCAAGAGAAATAAAATCCCCATAAAAATACCTTGACTTCCTTCATTTCATTTTTCCCCTCCCTACCACAACTAGCATCATTCATTTGTATACCAAATTTGTCCCCACTGCGCCACAACAAAATACATTTTAAAATTTAAAAGGTATAAATAAATGTTATGTTCCCACCACAGCACCACTGGACATCACACTACGTAGAAAAAGAAGTTGCACCTTCACAGTAATTTGGCAAAAAGACTGACAAAACGAATGGCAAAAAAGAACAATGCGACTAAGGCTTGAGAAAAGCATCAGTTCAATATTTAGCAACGCGTAAATTGAGGTTTCATTTTTGTTTAGGTATATTTTGATTAGAACTAATAAATGGCTGATTTTCCTTTGGTTGTTTGTAACAACAACACATCATCCAAAGAGCTTTATTCTTTATTCCCTTCTCATATAGCATGCCAAAGACTGTCTCATTTTATGAATTAGCATTTAAAACTACCGTAGGTTATCTAACAAGCATTCAGATTCAATAGTACTTTTGACAGCAGTAAGTAAAGAGCCTTTTAACATCTTGAACACACGTGCTTGAAAAAAGTAGTTACATCAAAGCAGTTCAAAGACTGAAGACAAAAACCAGTTAAAATCCAGTTTGCTGTGAGACAATTTTAGTGCGGTGTAAACAACCTTTCACGACTCCCCATGGGAAACGTTGTAAGACTATGTTCAAAATGAATCAGGCATATTTATAAAGATCATGAAGTGGTCAAATGAATTTGCATTTTTGGCAGATTCACTCCATGGGTACTACTTGCTACTGCCTGTAGAAATCTCAAATCTCACATCAGCGCTGCCTATAGTGCTTTATTATTTATTACATGCTATGCTAAGTACCTGTGAAAGGGGACATTCCTTGGCCAATGAACTCTGGTTCATATCCTTCAGTAAGTCCTTCAGAGCATTTCTTACTGTTGTGTGAGACCATTGTTCAGGAGGCAAGTCTTCTAGTTTAGGGCAACTATTTGAGACACAGATTAGAAAAGGGATTATTACAAGATTGCATCCTGCTGCAGAACATTCCTTTAAGACAGACAGATTTCATTTTGCGCATCAAGCAGATGCATCTGGAGATTGCTCTCGGTCTCCTGATTGTTCCGATTAGTTAATTACTTTATACAACACATCTGCTGTATTGATGCATGAATTATACATCAGCTGCATGTGGCGACTATTTTTTCATGTTACTTCTACCTTCCTGCTCTGATGCGCTTGGTAAAACAATTTAAGGTGTAATGCTTTCTCACGACTGATCATGAAAAGCATTAATATATTAACCGTTCTTTTTCTTTTGTGTTACCGTGAAATTTAAGAACCTAGACAGCAACAATAAGTGTGAGCAAGTCATTCTTTTACAAAATGCACACAGATGGTACTGTTCATGATATGCAAAAATATTTTTCTCTTAAGTAAACTTTATGTAAAATGCCTTCTTGTAATGCATCATTTAATTGACTAAAATGCAATATAGTTTTAATGAGATATCCAAAGAAAATCTATGTATCAGAGCTATAAAAGTTTTCTGCAACAGTATACCGTAAGTTAAAGGAGAATTAGAGTAACTAAAAAGGAATTTAGATAAGCCTTTGTACTTTGATCACGCAGCACAGTGGGAATTAAATACAAGCAATATTAACAGTAAGAGCAGACAAGTAACAGTTCACGTCCCAGAACTGGTATGCAACTTACCTGTGTAACTGGATTTTCAGTGTGACCACATGATACACGTCTTGCAGCATGTCTGCTACCGTAGCATCAGGGGCATCTGTCACATAGGAGAGTGGAACTGGATTCCACTTCCCAACCTGGATAAGCCCTGTGGGATTTTTATTTTTTGGAGGGAGGGGGAATGGGCAAGAAGGGCAGGAAAAATGGGGAGGGGGGAACAAAACACAAACCAAAAGTAATTTACCTGTTAATTCCTAGGGGCAAAAGAAATATCTGATTTTAACAAGATCACCACCTTTGTTTCTAGCCTCTTAAATCTGGCAAAACCAAGGAACACCCCCCCAAAAAACCCCCACCCACACACCACCAAGGATATGCTTTATCTATATTATGAAATTATACAAATACATTACAGCAGAGATTTTTTTGATATGTATAGAAGTGTATTTTCCTAAGTTCCCATGAATTCAATAGGACATGATATAATAGTTAGCATTCCTCTTAATAAATTAGAAAGGATTTTGCAATGCAAGGACTGAGTTTAAAAAAAAAAAAGAAAAGTACTTTGCAGTCTATAAAACCATCAGGAACAAAATAAAAGAAACAGAGCTGGATATTCAGTCATAAATGCAAGTTGACTCTCAACAGTCCATCTGCTCAAATATGCTTTACACTTCCTTGTGGATCCTCAGTGGAGCAGATTATTAAGGTCAATAAGCATACTAATGATTCAGTTGAAGTCTTTTTTTTTTCTTTAAACAAACAACAAAAAAAAGAATCTACCTTCACATTCCCCACGAACAAAACGTGCACTAACTAAACAAAAATACATTAAGAGAAAAAACCAACACAGAGACAGAATCTACAAGAAGTTTAAGAAGTAAAACCTGCATCACAATCCTGAAAGAAATCCTGCCCCTCCCCCAAGACCCCACAAACAAACGTAATTCATTGTACAGTTTTGTAATCTTATTTACCTTTTGCTTGGGCAGCAGAGCTGTGAGAATATCCAAGTGATAGCAACGCCATTTCAATCAGTTGGTTGAAAAGCATATCCTTCCTCACTAACACAAATTCTGCATGCTCCTCCTTAGAATCATACTCAATGGCATTTTCATAATGTTCCACTACACAGAAAACTGGAAGCATACTTCCTATTTAAAAAATTTAAATTTAACGTATTAAACTTGAGTTATAGTAGAGTAGGTGGGTCTATACAGTGTTATGTAAATAAAACCTGTACGAACAGGCAGAGGAGGCATCAAGAATCATCACAAATATTTGATAAACATGTTCCCTGAGTCCTTTCCCCTCGCCCTCCCCAAAAAAAGAGAAAGTTCTGCAAAACGTACATCTCCCTGAAAAGCAGAAATGCAAATTTATCTCGCATGAGCGGATACAGATTAAAGAATTACCTTCTATAGAAATAACAAGGTTGACTGAAGAGAAGTTGATTCTCTCTGTCCTGCCTGATTTGTTGTGAGTAGCAGGCAGCATGAGAACCTAAATACATGCTGCAGATGTCTTCACTGTAAGCCATTTTAGTACCAGCTACATAATTTTGTTCGTTAACACTAAAACTTTCTTAGTCCTGCCAAAAATATTTAATTGCCTTCAACATCAACAACAAATCACCTTGCGTGTTACAGATTCGCTCTGAAAAGAGTACACAGGGAAACAAGGCAAAAGTTAACACTAATTCGTGCTTCATTCATTGAGTGCACTTCAGCACTACTTTCACTCGCATCTTTAAGAAACAAATCATGATTTCAATGCCGTTTTAAGAAGTGTACCTGCAGTTCGGGCTTCTGTTGTTGTTGCCTCCTGTTCTTTACATTCAACGTTTCTGGTATTCATTGCTATTTTGGTATGCCTGATAGTAATTAGTAATTTCTAGGTTTGTGGCTTCATGCGACAAACCCTTCCCTACACTGCGCAGAATATTAAGCAAACAACCTTTCAACCTTTTTCTCTTTCCTTTGGCTTTTTTTTTTTCCCCCCTCCAATCTTTTTCCTCCCTTCTGACAACAGAGAGAAAAGTAACAAATGACCCGAGCTGTTTTTAGGGACAAAGCCTCTCCTGGCAATCAGATTCCTACACTTTGTGAAAATCCCTCCTGGCCTCCCAGACGGACACGGATCACAATGTGACCTCAGACCTGTGGTTTTAGGCCCCAGTCCTGTCCCACTGTCACCAGTAGTGCAGGTTAGGATCTCTTAATGACAGAAAGCAAAAGGGTTAAAAGCAGATGTACAGAACTGTCTTATGGCAGCCTGCCAGAGGGGTATCATCTTTAGCATAAATGATGACAAGGGTTATTTTAACAGGGCACCCAGGAACTCCAATTAGTCCTACAATGTTAATGCCTCTATAACCACTGCCCTCTGGACTTACGGGAACCTCCTAACCTGCTAAGGTGCACCAGACACACCGTAGTCGACAAAGAAGATTTACACTTGACAACAGATAAACGCTTTTAAGACCGTGTCTGTTGATTTGTGCTCTAACATATACCAAGAAATCATGATAGAAAAGATACCTCTCAAGCACGTATATTTAAACTACATCTGTTCACCAGAGAGTCAGTCTCTGGCAAACAAACCCCTTCAGGCTTGCTTGGAAAAGCTCACAAACTCACTCCAGTTTGCCCAATAGGCTCAGCATGAAAGACAAGACTAAAAGCTTGCCAATATTTATGCAGCGCAGGAAGGAGCCTTTTTTTTTTGTCTTTTTTTTTTTTTTTAAATCTAAGTGAGATTGGTCAGGAAGGGAGAGAAGACCAAAGCAAAAGCAGTGCATGCGAATCGGTGATTTCTACATTGGTTTTAACTAAGCTGTGGAGAGCTTTCTAAAACACATGCTTCATCTGCAAAAAGGTAGTGGGTATTTTTTTAATTTTTTTTTTCCCCCCCTCCTTTCAGGCTCTCACAATTGACGTTTGACCTACTACCATCTGACTTGGAGTTAAGGGTTCAAAATTCTTAAGTAGTTTCACCGTTAATACCTGAAGATAAAATGTAAACAAAGCTTCGTTTTAACAAACAGTGCAGACACACTCAAAAACAGCTAAAGCCTGCTCGGTTTTTTTCCCCTTATCGGTTCCTACAAATTAAGCCACGGTCAGACACAAAGCTAGCAATGCACACGTACCCTGCTGCACGTTAGCACACTTTTTGCCAGGTACAGGGTCTCGTGAGTTACAGCGTTCTGAAAAATGTGGTACTTTAAGCAACACGGGAGAACCTCCTGGCCAAATTCTGATGTACTGCGTAGATTATCAGAGGTGGATCCTGGTAGTGCAACACAGGTATCATCTGACTACAAATCAAGCCACTAAATCTTTTAGCAAACTGTCACTGGTGTCCTTCTGTTAATGTGAAAAATGTTATACAGGAGAGCACAATCTCAGCTGGCTGATCACTCCTGCTAGTACTTGGCAAGACCTCCAAGTGCAGCAACTTCATAACCTTCTAGTATTAAAAGGGAGAGCATTGGTCAGTGCTCGCTGCTAAAAATACAGCATGATTTAAACCTGAAGGCAGTGTTAGAGCTTTTGCTGAAGGTTTACGAGTCTGTGTAAACAGCACGTCTGCCATAAGGAGCAGCGAAGTCTGTAGAATCCTTGTCTAAAACTGTCCTGGCATTAAAGTTTGCTGTGCAAATATCACATAATACCAGAGACAGCTGAAATCTCCTATTTAGGAATTTATGGAACTTATATGTTTGCAGGCGTCAGAAAGTCCTTTTTATATAGCCCCACTGCTTCACTGTACAATATTAATGCACTCGGCTTGAAAAGCTGTAATAAATTATATTTTTAATGCTCTTACCCTGGCTTTCTTAAGATGCATACATTCTTGGCAAACAATCAATAAATAGGGTAATCATGAGCAGAGGCCAAAGAATTTGCTGAAGTGCTGTTTTTCCATTTTTAATAGATAAAGATCTAACAATACGGACTGCTGTGTCTGTTCATTTCAGGATCAATATATTCTTTGTTTTCGCCAAACCGAGGAAAAAATAAATGATTGTATGATAAATGTTATGCATCAGACACAATGAAATTCCTCTGCCTTCTAACTTTGTGCGTTTAATAGTCTTGGTTGCATTTTGCACTTTGCTTAGCAAATGCAAGAAAAATCTGGATTATAAACATACAACAGTTATGCTGAAAAAAGTAGAGGCTGTTTTAAAACAAATGCCAAACTACGTGCAGCCTATTCAATTTAAATTAGCAAGCCTGCAGGATATGGTCAAAAAGACTTACACATTTTGATAAGCAAAACGTATAGATTACTGTCCATTAAAAGTATTTTCAGTGCAAACAAAAGCCATCCATCTACAAATATCAACGATTCTAAATGTGCCTTTTCCTTGTGTAAATGCCTAATTACAGCAAACCAGCCACTGAAAAATATGACACCCAAGTTGTTCATTGTTCAATAATGAATTGTACTTAAGAAAATAAACTGCAAAGATTGACATCATAAATGACTTTTCCAATGTGATACCTAAAGATTTACACTCACTCCTTTAAACCAACTTGCAACTGTTATGGAAATACTGATGCCCTTCCAAGCTTGGACCATCATTAGGAGGAAAGGTGAGAATTTGGTTTGGGGATTCGGTATTTTATCTTACATATTTTTGCGTTTCTTAGCCCAACACTTGCTCAAAGAGCTAATGCATTATATTACTTCTATTTCAACGTAGGAATTTGCTTTCATCAGGGCAGCTAGCCTTTACCTTAACAAAAATCAGACTCCACCCTGTAAAGCAAGATGCTCCACCCAAGCATGAAGCTTACATTTCCCAAATGTGATTTATATCAAAGTTGGGAATTTATAGTATTTTAGAACGGAGAGTTAATCCTGAAATATAAATGAAGTAGAGTCTGCAAAAGTATGCTTCCCCCCCGAAAAAAAATTATAAATAATATTCCTCTAATGCAGAATTATCAAAAGTGTTACCTTTTCTAATATTAGTTTTCATCAGGTGTCCAGAGTGTTTTAAAGGCACTCCTTGCATTTTAGTTCCTGTACTTCCAAGTCTTCCTCTTCCTAATGGGCTCCCATTCTGTTCCAAGCGCGCAATTTTGGCTGGTGGACCCTTCGGATCGCTTACATTGTTAGACATTTCTGAATGTTCTTTCCCCTGAGTTGCCTCGTTCAAATGATCCATACTCAGTCCCGCCTCTAAAGATCACCTGCCATGATTCAAAAAAAAAATATATATATATATGTTGTACACGTGTGCGCATATGTATACGTACACAGCCTGCACATGTACAGAGAGAGATATATGTACCGTATCAAGAACAAATACCTATTTTAACTGGAAAGAAAATGTCTTTTTTAAAAGAAACAAACTTATCCCCCCAAAATGACCTCATACCCCATTTTACAGAGAGATCGCATCATAATCCAGTGGAATTATTTTATAAAAGCCAACTAGACTTCCCCTTTAAGAAAAAAAAAATCTTCAGAGATATTCTACAAAATCTGAGAGACACTAAGACTCACATAAATGATGATGATTGTCAAGGTATGTGCTGCAACACAGCTATTGTTACAAACCTCACAGAAAGGTCTGTTATTAATCCCTAGTGTTTTTATTGTGCTAAAACAGAGAGAGAGAGAGAGAGAGAAACAGGGAAAGAAAAAAGATTCTAGTGAAACATTTCTCCATCTACTTGATTAAAAAAAATGAACTGCAATAGAGAGATTGTTAAAACTTTAGTTGAGGGAGCAACAGATTTATTAGAGATGTAGAATACTGTCCAATTACAGTTCCTCCCTACATTAAAAATAAAAGTTGGAGAGAATTTAACATTTAACTTTGGAAAGCAGTGGCAGGAGATGGTTGCTTTCGAGTTTCCTAACCAGTATTATACAAAGAGTTTATCAACTTCTGCAAAGTTCAAAATATGCATATGAAATTTCTCAGATCTCAAGCTTTAAGTACTAAATAGAGTAGTTTATTGAATTATGAAAAATAACTGAGAAGGTAGCATCTCCCAAAACATAACGCTGGGAAAAAAACCCACAGTTTCTACAGTGGTTTTGAAGCCTTTAAATATTTAAAAAAAAAAACAAAACCCCACCAAAAATACCCAAACAAAACCTGGGTGATGCTAAGTTATGTGCTGGCACAGCTACTTGAAACAAAAAACCAGAAGTAATTTCAATGGCAAATCAAGAAAAGGTGTATGTTAGCATGCATCTATTTCCCTTTTTATAAACTTTTGAAACCTCCATCCATGAATAACAACTGCAGGTAAATTACTAAACATCTCCCAAGCCATGAACGTAACAGAGTAAGTTTTGAGGATTTTTGTCACTTATCAGAATCTGTTTTGCCAAGCCTGTATATTTAAAAAAACAAACAAATCTAATCAGTTTCTGAGAACATCTTTCTGGTTATGGTTTCATTCATTAATACTGTTGTGATTGTTAGGTATTTTACCCTACCTTTCCCTGGCTGCAAAAGGTGTGACTACACTAACAATTATGTTATGTATATAATATAATCACTAAGGACAGGTGACTAGACATTAATTTATGAACTAGCATTTACATTAGCAAGTACAAATACTAATACTGGGGAAGTCATATTTAGAAAGACTGGTGCGAATCTGATAATTGCTACTTTCTTTCAGTTGCCTAGTAATTCAATACATTTTTCTGCACATTTCATAGCAAAGCTATTAAAGCCTAAACATCTTGGGTTTTGGGGTTTTTTTTTTTAATACACTTCTACATCGTTGGTACATATGCCAATGACAATCCTGCAAACTAATTTTTTTCTTGTTTGAACACCATGCTGCTATTCCCGATATGGTGAAGAAAGAGGTAAATATATTTAATCTGAACATTTACAAGCAATCTCAAGAATGCCACTGAATAGCTGAAGTTCAGAAAATCGTTATTTTTCCTTATGCTGTAAGGTGACAGGCTAAGGTTCACCATTCATCTCGATCCCATCTGTTTTAGGTCGTGTGTCTCATTACCAGGAAAGTGCCTATTTTAGCCACTTTTCGAAAAGATTTTTTTTTCTTTTTTCTTTTTACACTGCGTGAACTGCAGCCTAAGGAAAGAACTACGGACTCAAACGGTAAGAGCATCTTCCGATGCTAACATGCTATAGGGCTGCTTTTCCGAGAGTGGTACCTCTCAAGAATAAGGAGATTAACAAAAAAGAAAGGGAAAAAAAAAAACCCAAAAGAAAGAAAGAGGGGGAAAAAAAAGGGGGGGGGGGGGGAGGGGGAGCAAAGCAAACAAACAAAAAGCCTCAAACAAGAAAATCCTTGTCACTTTTGGCAACTTCAGAAGTACTCTAAGGCACCGAGGTTCCTCGCTACGAAAAGTATCTAGTCATCATGAGTCAGAATCCCACTACATCACGTACAGTGAATAAAAGTGATAGATCGCAGCTTAGTTAATACACTGACTACAACCAAAACACCAAATGGGTCATTTTCGCTTGGCCTGAGAATACCCACCCATCGGCATCCTTTCACCGCTTAGTCATCTTGTAAAAAGCTTTATGTTACAAAGCAAAATTACATGCACATAAAACACCTAATTTACTCATTTAAACTCCATGCCCAAGGCTAAAGTTCACTGAAACCTCAGTTTGGAATAGTGATGAGCAACAACCAGCGTGGCCTGCCCAGGGAGAGGGTTGCAGGGAAGAACTATCATCTCCGCCGGTTCCAGACCAAGAGTTTCCCCGGGTTTCGCATTTAGGCATCTTTCACAACTACAAGTTTTCATCACAGGCACTGAGAGACGAGCACAATTTCAAGGCACAGTTTCCCAGAGACAGCGTACACGTACGGGCACACCGCGCAATTTCTGAATGAGAGTCGGTGCGGTATCTCCTTTTGTCGCGATGTAACGCCGCCGGTATTATATTATTTCTTTCTCTCCTCCTGAATCAGCCCCCTCCCCATGCCTTTTCCCCTCCTCTTCCCTCCCTCCCCCATAAAAACCCATAATCACATTTGAGAGAGGCTCCGCACTTATCCGTTCCATATGGCTCTCACAATCCAGGCCAAGCTTTCCCTGTGACCTTTTAAAGAGACAAAGAAGCAAAGTACTTATCTAGAAACAGAAACACTGCAGTTTTCTGAGTGAAATTAGCAAAACCGACCCGAAACTCACCACTTCAAAACTTGACAGCATATAAATAACAAAAACAAAGGAGGTTTCCTTTGCAGCCCGAGCTCTTGAAGAGGAAGAAGTTCAAGACTGATGTTTTCTAGGTCCCCCCTTTTTTGGAGGGGGGGAGTGAGGGGGCGGGGGGGAGCAGACCTGAGGACTACTTCCCCTGATATTCTCTTATTTTGTCCTTTTTTTTTTTTTTCCCCTCTCTCTCCTTGTTGCTATTTTCCCCTAGGCGGGGAGGGGCAAAAATAGATAGCGAGAAACAGAGTAGCCATGAGCAAAACCGGCAATAGACAAAAAAAATAAAAAAACCAGAGATTAAATATCTTTTGAGAGAGCCAGATTTCGAGGTTTAGCAAATGAACGAGCTGAAGATCAAATTGATCAGACAAGTGCAACGCTCAAAAGGAGGAATTAATAATAATATAATAATTATTAGGGAAAAAAAATAAAAGTAGCAGGGTTAAATTGAGGTGGTGGGTGACTTAAGTCGAGCTACCCTTTCAAAAATAAAACCGGTGCGGAGACCAGCAAGTGAGAAAGGGGGTTATTAAAAAAAAAAAGCAAAGGGGAAAAAAAAAAAAAAAAGCAAGCAGCTTTTCTATCCAGTGTGAAGAGCAGAAAGTCTACTTCTAGGTTGTCACTTACACTATTATTCTCCAATAGGCACCCAGAGGAGCAGCACACACAGAAGGAGCCCGCTCCCCTCCCCCTCCACAAAAATACACACCGTAACAGCCCCCAAACTTTCTGCGGAAACCTCAGCCCCAGAGATCGCTACTGGAGATAAAAAAGAAGAAGAAGAGAGGGGGAAAAAAAGTATAGAGAAAATTGCAGGAAAAGGCACTAAAATGCCACTTTTAACCTTGCCTTTGCGGTCCGGGGAGGGAAAGAAAAATAAAAAAAAATAAAATCGTAGAGAGGACCTGTCTCCTCTCATTTACCGGGGACTGTTGTGCGAGTGAGGGGGGAAAGGGAGCGAGAGGACGGGAGAGAAAGAACAGAGGGGAGGAAGGAAACACACACAACAAGGCACACCACCACCACTACAAAAAGTGACGAGGTTTCACTCCCTCCAAGTGAAATTATAATTTAAAAAAAAAAAAAAATCTCCAACCCTCTCTATTAAAAAAAAGGAAAGCGAGAGAGAAAAAAACACCCCAGCAAAAAAAAAAAAAAAACAAAAAACCAAAAAAAAAACCTGGTTCTGCTTCTGCAAAGAAGAAAAAAAGAAAATCTGTGAACTCCGAGAAGAGTTACTTGCAAGAAGAGGTAAAAGAAAAAAAAAAAAAAACAAATAGAAAGGTAGCAAAAAAGCCAACAACAACAAAAACCAAGCCAGCAAAAAAACCCCTCCAATAATAATTGAAAAAGGCTAATAATAATGGTAGGCTTTGGGGGGGTTTTTGGTTTGGGTTTTTTTTATTATTTCTTTTTTTCTTTTTTTTTTTAATTCTCGTTTCCCCTGGCTGGCCGAGTATGGTTGTTATTTAGGCCGGTTTGGTGGTTGTTGCTGGATGTTACATGGATATATGTCTGTGTGTGTGTGTATGTGTCCCCGGACGGAGCTGCCTTGCTCTGCTCTGCTCTCTCTTCTTCTCTCTCCCCCCCCCCCCCCCAACTCCCCCCTTCTCTCTCTCCCTCTCTCTCTGTTTCTGTCCCCATTAAATTATTAGTTGACTCATCACTACTCCTCCTCCTGCTGCTGCTGCCGCCGCCGTCCCCTGCTCAGAGCCTCCTCTCCGCTACCGCTCGCTGCCGCTGCCGTCGCTGCCGCTGCTTCTTCTTCCTCCTCCTCATTTTAATACAAAATAACACCGAGGCCACCGGCTTCTCTTTTTTTTTTTTTTTTTTTTTTTTTTACAGCCCGAAACAGGAGGAGGACGCAGCCTCCCTACTGCTGCCCGGAGCCCTTCCCCGGCGGCCCCGGATCATCCGACGCGTCCTGGGAGAGAGAGAGAGAAAGTGGCAGAGCAGGAGGAGGAGGAGGATGATGATGAGGAGGAGGAGGTGGTGGTGAAGGATAGAGGCGTGGGGGATGGGAGGCGAGGCCGGCGGGGGAGTGTGGGGGGGGGGAGGCGGTGAAGAGAGGTGGCAAAGGGGGACCGCAGTGAGGAGCAGGGAGGGGGCGTTTGGCCGGGGAGGGGGCGGCCGCCGGCGGTAGGTGAGCGAGGGGGGGGGGGGGGGTGGGGGGTGCCGGGGGAAGAGGGCGTGCGGCTTCCGGGCGCGCACGAATTTGCAGCCAGCTGGGTGCGGGTGAGGCGGCCCTGCCTGCGCCGCGCACAATGCCCGCCGCGCCGCCCCGCGCAGCCAGCGCCGGCCGCGCGCCCCCTGCGCGCACGCACGCACATGGCAGATGGGGGCCTGCGGCGGAGGGGGCTAGCCGGCGGGAGCGTGGGGTGGGGGGGGAGAGCGGGGCGGGAGGGGGGGGGGTGTGGGAAGGAGGAGAAGAGGAAGAGGAGGAGGAGGAGGGGCGGGTGTGAAGGCTGAACAATATCATGCCGGCGCTGCCGGGTGCGCCGCGCCAGCGTAGCTCTCGCCCCTCGGCGCGGAGACTGCGCGGGCCGGGCCGCGGCGGGCAGGTGCACAGCGGCGGCAGCGGGCTGCGGGACGGGGTGTCCGCGCCGGGGAGCGAGGGGAGGGGAAGGGAGGGGGTGCGCCGGCAGGTGGGGGCGCCCCGCGGGGGGTAGCCAGCAGGCCGCGTGGGGGGGAAAGAAGTTGTTTGGTTGGCTTTGTTGGGTTTTTTTCCCTTTTTATCCCACTCGATATCAACAGAGGTGAGAGGAAAGGACCAGGCGCGTTTTTACACCGCAGCAGAGGTGGTGTGACGCAGGCCCTGTTCAGCGGAGGGCATCATCCACGCCGCACGGGAGAGGCGGTGGTCCGACAGCATACCCTGGGTAACTAGTACATGGCTCTGGGCTCGCCACGGCGAAAAACTACAGCCCCTCCACGATGTGGGACGTTACTGAACTGTCCCCGTATCCTGCCTGGAGACTGGGGCCCAGAGCCGCCCGTAGAAGGTGAAAGCGGCGGTAATGTATTGGCAAAATAAATAACTGCGAGACGGACATAACTTTTTCCCATCATGCACTTGAGGGGGAAAAAAAGTAACCCAACTAGACAAACTTGAAAGCAACAAGTTTGTACAAGCTACAAGATAAGGGAAAAATTAAACTTCTTTATTGATAAAATGCATAGTGTTTGAATTGTACTGTGTCTAAGAGGGAAAGCTGCATCATCAACCAAAGAAAACATCAATTACTGCACAGGCGGCTATACAGCCAGAATGTATAAGGTAGTAACTTTGAATAAAACTAAAAAACCCACCAAAAACAACCTATACTGAACCACACATGCAAACTTTAAGCAGCGGCAAAAGTAGGCAAGTGGGGAGGCTGATACCAGTTCTGTGACAAACGAAATCGCATGGCCTCTGAACAAAGGAAGAGAGAATCGATGAATCCATGAAAAGCAAAATTATCACTACACGTTTATTACTTATTAGGGAAGAAGAGGAATGCATCGAGACTAGGGAGAGGAACAGGCTGACGTTTCCTGAAATAGGAGCAAGCAGCATACGGGGCACGCAGGAAAAAGCAAATGGTAATGGGGTGAAATACATGAAATATTTATCGTATTCTGCAATGCACAAAATAAATTATAATCTAGGAAGCAAAGAAATGCAGTGCTTAAAAATGAGTGTGTGGTTACATAATGCTGTTATTCAAAGCGAAGCAAGTGGAGGTGGCACGCATAGGAAACGTGGAAAGTTGTACCTATGTTACATGTCCTAAGAAAGGTTACTAAGATTGCTACCGAGAGTGCTGAAAAGGAAAAACAAACAAAACCAAACCAAACCAAGGAACACGCTTCGCAAAGAAAAACAAGGGAAAATGTAGGTGACATCTTCCATAACATATGATCAAGGGATAACTGTCTAGCGGGTTGTTTACTTAGAAACCAATCTTTTTCCAACCAAATAGAATGAGTATTATGCAGTTCCTCTTAAAAGAAAAAAAAAAAAAGAAAGATTAAAAAAAAAAGAATTATCGTTTCCCGATACTTTTGAATACTCTGAGAAAAAGCGGTGCAAAGTAGTTGAGTTCAAACTTTACAGGCACAATGGAAAATGGCAACATTGTATCCTTTCTCATCCTTTTCAGGAAAGCCTGATATAGTAAACTTTAACACTGAGCAAGAGTGACGGCTCAGGAAGAAAATCGTGAAGGATGAGGGAGTTTCAGCTGGCAGTGTGCTGCCTTGCCTGCAGTATGATGAGAGGAAAAGGACACTGAAGGTAATTTGAGAGATGCAGAGCTGATTAGAATAGAGCAGATATTTAAAAATATGATTTGGAACAAGATTTGGGACTAAAACACCACCTTATAAAATGATTACCAGATGTGACAATAACAACAGCAACAACCACAACAACAACAAAAAGATTAAAATCTGTTCTAAAATAACTTTTGCTTTGGTGTTCACAAACCATTCCCTTTCTGGTCAAAAAAACCCAACGCAAAACCCAACTAACCCTTAAAATGTTCAGATTAAAACAAAGTGATTAATCTAAAAAGCAGAGACAGTGAATTAAAGGAGCAGGGAGATAACAATCTGATAATACAGGAGCACAGAAGGCCTAATAATGATATTATTATGCACACTAACCAAACACTGACAAACAAATATTCTGTTAATTATATAATCATGCATATGTTTCCTATGCTTGAGATAAATGATTATGGAAAATAACTCTCTTCTTGAAACTGCATATATGTACTAAACCTTATAAACTCCCTACGATGTGGATTAATCTAATTCCTGTACATCACTTATGCCTGGTACAAGTATTTACTACAGACTTGGAAGGCTGAGTATGGAACCCTTGCTTTGACTAGAAAGCAGGAATTACTGAAGGCTGCTACGTCTTGACATATAGACAACAATCAGACTTCTCTTATCAATACCAAACTACTTGGAATAAATTCAAGATACAGATATCTGATTTTCATTTGACCTACACCAATTTGCACTTCACTGTGTCAACTTAGATATTAAAATGCTCCTCTAGAATAAGGATATTTATAATAAAAACATATAAAGAACAGAAGATGAATAGATATTGTCATGGATACATACGCAGGCAATCATTTAAACATGCGGCAATAGTACCATCACATTTTTCATAGCTTCTAGTCAACATACAGCAGACAAATATCGGCTTAATAAAGCTTATTAATCCTTAATAAAGTTGTTGCACCATGTTTATGATATATAAGTGCATTTTGCACTGGGTTGTGTTGAAATAAGACAAATATTTAAAAAGTTGGACTATGTTTTTTCAACCCCATGGTGAATTAACTCTGGGTTTGCAGCAGCCCCAGTAGCTCTGAAACAAAACATAGTCTCCAGTGTGGCATGCTGCCTCGGTGCCTCCTAAGGTCTCCATTCCAATCTTTTCTTGTTCAAAATAAATTAGGAAATACGGGCCCAAATCTTGAGGTTTGGCTTTTGTGCAACGCAAACAGAAATGACCTGGCAGCAGAGCAAAACCAGCATGGCTGCGTGTTCTCTTTTATCAGATTTCTTTGGGGAGATGAGGCTGATTGGGTTTTGTACGTACGTACTTCTGACAACTCTGTGGCCATTCGCGTAACTCGTAATCACCAGCCCGTGCTGGAGGTGATGCAGAGCTGTGCAGCGGCAGCTGGACTGCTGGGAAACTCACTTCGGTGGGGAACCGAGTGCGTTTTCCCCTGCTGCAGTAGGTGATGCGCACGGCTAACAGCAACTGCTGGACAGTAAGGCAAGGAAAATACTGATCCCCAGCTTTCTGAGGGTAAACATCTATGGCCAAAGGGTGGATGGCTCCCCAGTGGGGTTGTGCATAATTGCCGCATGGGTTAGACAGAAGCGTGGCTTAAAGGGAAGGATGTGCCCTACTGTCCTTACCCACACTGATGTGCAAACCTCGGCACCGTCACCGCTGCAGTGCGGGCGCAGTCCTGCGGCCCTACAACTTTTGCACCTCTGATTTAAGCTGTTTTTCAGTCTCCTCAGAAAAAGACTTCCCTTCCGTCTTGCCCTGAACAACAATACTTGCCTGACACCACTCAAACACTTTAACCAACCTGACTGTGGCAATCTCAATTTACATACGACCCAAGAATCCGATGCGCACCGATGTGAATCACAGCATTCTGTGACATCCCCCACGCTGAACTCAAAAGTTACATACCAACCTAGATTTTTTTTTTTGACTGCAACCTGCCCCAGCCTGGATAGGATGCCTGTCAAAAAGCAAAAGTGCTATGAAATGAAATTCATAGCACTGAAAGGCATCGCACACAAGCTGTCGTCCCCTCTCACATTTTGCATGAGCAATTTCTGCTCGTTTGTGTTCTCTCACACACGATGTCCTGAAACAGTTACGTAAAATGAATATTTAACTTACAATAGTCAGCTGTATTGAACTGCACTTAATTGCTTATTAAGTGAAGTAAATTATCCTTACCATATTCGTCAGAGGTGAAAAACCTACATATATGGCTACATGTAATGCATTCATTAGTTTACAGACCCCAAATCCCTTGGAAAGTATCAGATACCTACACAGTGTCCCATGGTGCAGCATTTTGTAGCTGGATGTCTCAGCTAGCTTCCAGATATGTAAAATCATATACAAACAGACATCTCCCTATTGATTGCCTCTGTGACGAGGCTCGTTTACTCCTGCAAACATTTTCTGCAGTGTATTTCAATCACGGAATCTTCTTTTAAAAATAGAGCTGAATAAGAATATGCAAAGTGTGGTTTTGGATAAAACAAGTTACTTTTAGCCAAACTACCGCACCATTTTGCGTAAGTCCCTTTCGTCGCTGCACTTCTGTTTTCACCAAGATGCTTGTACAATTGAAGGAAGATGCACACATGTGCTGATGTGGCCCTGACAGTTGTTTCAGTTCACCCCTTTGTGCCAAATGAGTCACAGAGAGGCAAAACACTGGCAGAAAACTGCGGAGTAAAAAACCCAACAAAACCATTTGGCATGATGCAGTGATGGGCGAACATGACCGCTAATGAGAACAGAGAGTCTTTCACCTCTGGTTGCCACGAGAAATCCTGGCTAGTTGGAATTGTAATAGACAGGTGTCCACTTTGCCAGAAAAGACCACAGAGATGAATATTAATAGCTTAATCACACGAATCTTACTCTGCAGTTGCACAGTCTCTACATGCTATGTAGGTAAGCTGAGTTCACTTCTAAGTGAATCAGGATTGCAACTTTCACAAACTGCATGTTATTTAATGCAAGCCAATATTTTTGTAACTTACGGGTTTCAGGACTACTTCAAATAAAAAGATTCAGCTTTAAAAAGAAAAGCGTTTTGTGGACTATATCCTCTTCCATCCGTAACAGTAGGCTAGATCCTTGATGAGTCATCCTCGTAATTTCCATGTGGCAGCTACAGCCAACTACTTCCACCAAAAAAAAAAAGGACAAACAAAAAATGCAATAGAACCTTAAGTAATAACATTTAATGCAATAAGGCAGCTGGAAGAAAGGAGGAAAGCCGCATCATAGGACCAGCCGAGTTACCTATGTTGTAAATGTATGTTCAGCGGGTCACTAAAGTCACAGCTTTCTCCCCAGAGGTATAATTTTTATACCTATGATGTGAAGATGTTTAATGTGGGACATGGGGAGTTGATAAAAGGGTGGTTCCTGTTAAAACCCTGATCATGACAACACGAGATAACTCTTAAGCATGAGACTGGCACGTAATTGTTACCTGAAAGAAGAGTTGGTTGGTAAGTGGTTATTTTAGGTATATGTCTGAATAGAGAAGCTCTATTAATTTAGCAGCATGTAAACCATGATCCCCAGATATAAAAATCATCAGTTATTTTTACTTGTTATCTTTTTACCAAGTTATCTCCAACATGCTTTGCAACTTTGACTGATTCTGCTTCTCTTTGCTCACTCCTTCCAACCAGAGCATTTCTTTCCCAGTCAAAAAAACCCCAACAAAACAAAGCTTTCAGAAATACAGAAGTTGAATCCAGCAATTCTGGGTGAGGATGAATTTCATGCAGCCCAAGAAAAGCTGCACATTATGGTAGAAAACAGTCTGAACCATTGCGGTTAGCGCTACAGATGGATTATTTGAGAATTATTAACTAGAGCTTAGATGCTCGCGCAGTCGATCTCAAACCGCTGTGACTTGTTACATGGGATACTTCATTGACAGGACAAGCAACCTTCTTTTTCTTTGACCCGATAGTATGAATAAAATCTACCGATAAAAATTCAAAACATGGAAGAGTTTAAGTCTAAGGAAATGGTTAGAACTGATTGATGACTTGAACTATGTCAAACTTTCATTATGAAACCCAAAACCACATGAAATGTCCTGTTTCCAGTTTCATTGTTAACTCAGAACTCTGCCCAGGTTCTGCTACACTTTTTCTAAGGTTCAAAACCTTTTAAGTAAAACTGTGCTTCTAATTACGGCCAAACTTGACAGGAGTCAATATTCATTGTACATAAAATGCATGCAAAATGTGTGGTTTTGGTGTAAAACAAATTGAAAGTCGGTGGTTTTGGCCGAATTCGCTTTTTCTTCTAAGGCTCCTTCCAATCTCAAACTCAGATGATTCCACAGTAAAAAAGACAAAACGAAAGAGCTTTTCACAGTTCTTTCCAGGAACAATTAGCTGTTAATATTCACAGTTCCTTTAAGGAACAAGGTACCCGTTAATATTCAGGTCTAACACAAAAAAGGTTTAGCATATGCAGTGTCACTGAGATAAAGGTCATTTATACACATGTCAGGGTATGCTTAGATTAAATAGAAACAACATAAGGCAAAAACAAGTCCCTTCCAAACGTTACTCCAAATACCCTGTAAATGTTCGAAATACTTGTCCTGATTTAGAAAAACAGCAAAAAAGGGAAAAAAATAACACAGATGTGTTAAATGTTTAATGTATTTATTTTCTAGAACTGCTACATTTCTAGATTTCCTGCTAAGTGGCTACAATGAAAACCTGCTGAGATGGCAAGCAGCAGTTACGAACCCTCTAGAATTCAGTAATTTTAAGGCAAAATTAGGTTAATAATTATGATAGTTCATTTATACTCATGTAAGCACTAGAAGGAAATGCCTGAATAAGTGTGTAAAAATTAGTTCCTGCATTAATGCAACAGATTTGGGGGAAAAGCCTATACTTTGTGTGAACACAAGAATAGCTGAGTAGGAAGAAACTGAGGCATGCACATGAAGTTTCCTAGCAGAGCTTCAGCTGTGATAGAAGAAATAACATTTGTCATAATGATTTTCACGGTGCCTATGTTCATTTCCTTAGGATCTCTTTTCTATATAACTTGTTTCTGGCAGGTTATACTCCAAACCCTTTCCTGTATAGTAATATTTTTCTTCAGAAATGATGGTAAGATGCTCGTGAGGAATTTTGAAATATTCTGGTTGTGAAAAAGACGCGGTGCGTCCTCTCAACTCATTTTTCTTTTACAGGTGTACAGATGGAAAAACCTCTCTGTGCCACATCTGAAAATGTGCTGCTTCAAAGGTGGGTGGAGCTAGGTGAAGAAATGCTCCAAATTACCGCAGTCATAGAAAAATAATGTCCAAATCAATTTACTCCCATGTTTCTGAAACACAGGACACCTTCAAATGCAAGAATCCCTCAATACACTGCCATGAATGAGCTACACAACCCCTCATGATCTCACATCCAAGCCCATGCTTAAAGCTCTCTTTATGGAAATATATATATATAATTTCATTTTTTAATTTTATTTTTTGTGAAGGGAAGGAAAACATCTTCAGCTCTTCTTTTACTCAATACCAATTGGTTGTTGCTACGGGCATATGGTGAAGGGTTATTGTCTTTTTCACTTGATTTAGGTCAGTGAAAATCTTTCCATAACCAAAAGACACATTATGCCCAGCCCATACTGAACTTTTTAATAAAAAAGCAGCAAAGCAATCTGCTTCATTGTCCAATGATTGAAAGAAATGTAATTAATGCCTTTGGAGGGAACGCCTATATAAGTATCACAATCACAAGAATGTGCGTATATGCATATATGAATACATATGCACAGCCACAGTCTACCCTGTTGCTTTAATGTCATAACGCTATAGGCCACGAGCAGCTGAAGGCAAAAGTGAACTCATACAATTTAAAATATCGTGCTGACACAATTTTAAGGTTAAATGACATTGTGTAATTTGTCAGAAGATTAAGTGCTGGCTTCAGCACAGGACAATTTAGCCCTAGGAAAAAAAAAAAGGCAGGCAGTATAGAAATGCTAACAGACAAACACATTAAAAATACTAAGTTAGAAACAGGGGCAAATGAGTTTATGCCACACCAACAAAACCAAAAAGAAACAAAAAAAAAGCCCGAACCCAAAAAGCAAAAAACACAAAGATGCATGAAAAGCAGTATGCTATGTTAGATGTTTATCTATACATAAGAGACAGGTGTCACAAAAACAAAACAAAAAAATCACGAAGCTAAAGAGAAACTTTAACTCACCAGTTTCCATCTGTTATATCTGAATTCATGCATAATTGATTATCCATGACTGGTAAGTTCTTTTTTTTCACTAGCCTAACACAGTTTTCTAAACATTATGTGTTAAATCACCACCAAAGTAAAGGGTGTTTGAGAAACCGTAAGGGCAGAATAAAAATTTTTTAATGAAAAATAACATGTCAGTTAATAATAGAGCTGACCTATGTTTAAGAGAGAAATTTTAATCATGTGCATATTAAATATTAATAACCTATTCTGTTATTGTTATAATAAGGTTAAGTAAGCTTCTCCATGCTTAAGGAAAGAGAAAAAGTAGGAATATGTAATAGTGAAAAAAAGCGCTGAGAAGCAGAGACATAAGGAAAATGTGTCAACAATAAACAAGAGGAAATGAGAAAGAAGGAAAAGATGAAGGTGGAAACTAATCTCTATGTGTCATTATGACTGCCAGAGTACTGGCAAAGAAGCAGCATCCTTTTATTTCAATTTTAATCATTTCTGAATTTTAATACCCTGCTCCTTTTGTAATTCTCCTGGCATTCCCTATATGCATCCATCCCAGCCAAAACACCAGTGTAAATTAAATGGCACGCAACCACACCACTGATGTAGTTCTCCCAGTAGAACCAATTGAGTGACCAAAAAGCAGAGAAGGTATGACTACTTCGTGTCCCTGTAGACCACTGGCCAATTAAGTGACTTAATGTTCTTCAATTCCTTTAATTTTGAAAAGAAGGGCAGTGGTTAGGTAACCCAGCAATATAGAGCCATTAAAAAAAAATAAAGCAAGCCAGTAGTAATACAATAATCAGTGACCATCAGGGCCTGGAAAAATGAGTTTGCTCTCACTGACACTAAGGAGCATCACATGATTATTTAATTACAGCTCTAATTTTTGTCTCGTGGATGGCAACATATCAACAATTAATAGGGCAAATAGAGGAGACTGCATTTTTAAAGAGACAGAACCTATATGAAACACTGCTTGAAAATGCAGTTTATCAGACAGTGGAACATTTCTCAAGGCAGATCTGTCATCATGCCACTCATATAAAAAAATCTACTGGTTCAGTTTTCTTGCATGGTATCTATAAAATTCTTCTGCAATGTTTAGAAAATAACAACTACACCTATGAGTATCCAAACTCTTATTTTAAGTGGCAATGTAGAAGTCAGCTTCTCATAGGACTTACAGTCCAAATAAACAAAGTAGTGGAATCCCAAGTCTCAAATATTAAAAAGTTATTACAAAATTATTGCATCCTTTATATTAAAAAGATGATGACAAAATTCTTCAGGCCAAAAGGATTGTAGTATTCAGCAAGTCAAGTGAAGAAAAAAAAGAAAGGAAAAGAAAGTCAATGAAATACAGTCAATGGGACAGAGATTGATTGTGATTGACTGATTTTGCTGTGAGATTTTCTTACAAAGCATACCGAAAGTAAGGGCTTAACACCAACACTGTACCGTTCCTGCACAGTACTGCTAGCTAAGAAGTGAAAAACAAAACCCGAAAGAGGACACACATATGACTGATGGAAAAGCTCTGCTCTAAAATGGTTGGATGCGGTTCCCATCGTGCCTCATCCTGCAATGACTGCAGTGCAAACCACGGGGAACTGTGGGAAGCTCAGTATGTGGAAGAGCACTTTTCACAAGCTGCACAGTTACGGGAATCTGCAAGTGTATCAAAAGAAAAACTCTCATTTTATGCACCTGATCTTCCTTGCAAACGTACTCGCTTTTCCACAGCAAAGTGCCAACCGAGTTGTGAATCCCACAGATTTACGTTATCCATAGTATATTACAGACAATGTTCAATATCTGACATGGGAAAGGCAAGCTCCAGATTTCCTCCTAACAGTAAGCTGTGCATGTGAAAAACCTACCAACCTATTCCTTTATAGGTATTTTTTTTTAATCTTACTTCTCAACAACTTAAACATGCTTCTTCATTTGGTATTCTAAAAATCTATCCTTCAAACGAGCAAAGAAATGTTGTGTTTGGGCCCCCGCACCAAAAAAAAAGAAAAACCAAACCAAAAAACCCCAGCCCTGCTAAACAACGGCTTTATTGCAAAAAAGAAGTGTAACTACAGAAGAAATACTATTTCAATAAATGCCCCATTCCTCATGAAAACAGTGTAAAATTAAGCTGTTTTCATTGAAGACATGAACATTCTGGATTGGAGATCTTAATCTATAATCTTAAAAAGAAAGCTGGCAAGCAAGAGCTTGTAGGTAAAAGTATATATCATTCTTTTTATGCACTGGTTACTATACAGATAATATGTCTCACAAAGACTGTAATTAAATGTCTAGTGCAGAAGTAACACTAAAAAGCATACAGTATTATTATATTACAATGAATCCTTAGATGCTAAAACTGTCATTTTTTAAGTTTTAAGATGCCTTTAATTACTCTTGCGACTTCTTACATTTATCAAGGAAGCCCACCTATGATGAAAAGCGTTAATGATTAAAATCTTTCTAATACGGCTCTCCACAAAAAAAAAAAAATTAATTTAATCTTTGATTATAAACATTTTAAAACTCGCTCTGCACTTTCTCTCCACTTCATTTTTTGCCTTTGGTCCCTGTGTGAGTCTGCATGCATGCACGCTCTCTTGCTTGCTCTCTCCCCTCCTCTCTTTCTGTCTTCTATTTGATGTGTATTAGAATCAGGAATACAGGGAGTGCAGGAGATTTAGAATTTTTGCTCTGTTCATTGCAAATGTTTTTAATTACCTGTCTGTTACAAACAAACGTATGTTCTAAGTGCAGTTACCGGATAGGAAATACTTTTGTTGTACCTTGCTTGTGGGTTTGAGTTCAGAGCAGCAATTCTTTGCACTTGTGCTGTACTATGGTTTCCACTCTAGGACTGATTTACAAATATAAGGAATTCATTAATCCTTCAGTATTCTGTGAAATATATATTACTAATTTTATAGCTGGGTACATAAACCAGGAGCATATTAAGGTTGCATTTAGAAAGAGATTGTGTTGTGCAGCTTCCTCCTCTTTCATATGAAGTTGCAAGTGCTGAGCATTTTCAGAATCAGGCTTGGGGCATCAGGGATTGCAAACATCGCATGGCCAGTTATGCATCCAAGATAATACATTTTTGTCAGGGCTGAAACCAGAACTGGGACTCCAGACACCAGAAAAGATTACGAGACAGTCTTTCAGGTACATATGATCTGAGTGCATCACCGCTTCTAGTGAGCAGCAAGTGGAATGACACACAAATGATTGCTGCTGGCCAAATAAATCCTGTCAGAGCAGGATCCTGGGAAGATGAGATGCACTCGAGGTTTAAAGCACCTCCCTCATCTCCTCGGGTCATATCATGTCATAATGTGCCAAGGGAAAGAGATAGAGCAGATAGTCCCTGGGAGTTATGCAAGGCCAACACGGCTGATAGACGTGGCCCATCCTGATGTTCTGCACCCAGGTGCAGCCGGGGTGACTTAGATCCACCTGCAGGCAAGCAGACACTTCTGCCTATCTACCCTGAAGTTCACAACAGCGAAGCACAAGGTGGCCAGGGCTAACTTCGTGTGAACCTACAGCTCTGGAGATGTGTTTCCAAGGATGCTTTACAACATCTCAGAGAGAGGGGCTGGCTTACGCTCCAGCAAAAAGACACTGTTTTACAGCCTAGCCTGATGCCCACAAACACAAATGCCCACAGACTCGCAGGAAAACTGAGACTGCTGCATATCGGTATTCTGAGTAAATAGCTGAAAAGTGACCTTGGCATAAATGCCAAGTGTTAGCGTGACCCTCGGCCCATCTGAACTCCCAACACTGATCCCCTATACGAAGTGTAAAACCAGAAGATTTTAGAAAAAAACCCTCTGCAATGATGCACCAGTGTGCACGGGAGGAAAGTCAGGCTCAGCAAGTTTAAAAGGAGATATTTACAATTCAGACGGTGCCTGAGGTATGTTACTACGCTCTACTACTGTACTCTACTATTACTATGCCATTCCTACTACACTGCACCAGATTACACAGATTAGTGCAGATTACAGCTGGTGCAGGGCGCAAGGACCAGATCAGAGCACACAAACAAGATCAGTAGTGGCCAGTCTCTTTAAAATTAATCTCTGTCAAGATTTATACCTACTGAAAGCAATGCAGTGCAGAAACCATCAGAAAGTCGGCATTTGCAAAGCAACAGAACGGATATCAATTAAGTAATGAAGTGCTGGTGACAACTGTGGCAAAGGTAGATGCCTCAGGATGGCACATGTTCGAAAACAGCTATATTTTGAAGGGAACATTATGGCACATCCTTTTTGAAGTAACAGTTACAAGTTGTGGTCAGGGCTGTTGAGAGTTCACCCTGCTGCTCACATGGGAACTGACATACACGTTAACTTAATGCTAAAGGTAATCATTTCAGAACCTGAGGAAAAATGGACCTCTTAGGTGGAGGTTATTAATGGAATCCTCCAAAGGAGAATTTAGGGAGGGTGTCTGCAAACAGTGGGTTATTCTGACGGTGGTTATCTGCAGTGCAAATGCCAGCTACGTGGACACATTAGTCCAAGATCAAAAGTAACATCAATAGGGTTTTCTGACATGGACTTTATAAAGTTGCAAAATCTCAGTGTAACAAGCAATAAGAACTGTAAATTACTCTTTAACCATCAAACTGGTTTACATTTTTTTTTTTTTTTTTTTTAGAATCAGTAGCAACTTTGTGACAACTAAAGTTTAAAAAAATGCACTTGATTGCATAGTGACAGATTTGCAGAACATTTTTCATCACACACACATATGTGCTTTCAGTTATTAATAAAATGCTTCTGCCCTTAATCTGCCGTTGCCTGAATATACAATTTCAGTGACTTGGATAGACAAATACCGTTAAGGAATTCTGTTTTCCCTGTTTGAGGTGCAATTCAAATACATCAAGTAAAACTGAATACTATGACTTTAAAGCTGGCTTCTGCATGCCACAGAAAGGAATACCGAATCACTTCTCTATTACGTTCCTCTTGGAGTGGAATGCTAACAAAACTTTCTTTTCTTCCTCACCCCCCTCCTCCTCCTCCCCTTCCTTTTTTCCTCATTTTAAACAAGGAAGAGCCAGCTGCCCTGGGTAACACCACAGGTAGATATTAAAATGGAGACAGCCATTATTTAGTGGCGACAGGAATATAAATACATGCACTAACCTATAAACTGGTGTTTACTTCAGGAAAGTAAGTCATATTTTTCCTCTGATTGCCGCGCTGTCAGTTTAATGCAGCGTAAATAAACAGTAGGTGCATGATAGCTTTAAGTAGAAAGTGCTCATTCCACAAGAGGAGCAGATTACTGAAGCCTGATGCCTATAATGGCAAAAGCAGAACTTCCATTTTACCTGAAAATATAGCCCCCTGTGCTAAGAGACTTGTGGCTTTTCTATTAAATTAATTTGTCAGAATTCTATGAAAAATAACTACATACTCAAAAGAACTTTACCAAAAACATTCATTTCTGCAGCCCTCAACTTGAACCATTTGAAAAAACAAAAGCCAATCAGCCCTCTGTAATTTCATCATCCCATTGCTCTAAATGAAAGCTTTATATAATCAGAAAATAAAATGATATATAGAATTGCCTATATTTTTGAGTTATTTTTGTTCTTATAAATATATTCCCTGACTGAAAGTAAAAAAAATCCCCTTTGGAAAAAGCAATGATTTCTGAGAAGATTGTATATACACTCTACATCTATTAACATAAATTATAAGAAAGTAAAATGTTCCAGATGTGTTTAAACTGTTGTAGAAGGAAAGTTTGTGGCTTCACTGGATATATATTAAATATATCTAGAGAGAGCAATGGCAGTTATGTACAAGAAGGCAATAAAATGCTTCAGTAGTATCTATGTTAAAATAGTGTAGTTCCTAGATATATGACTGAAGTCTTATTTCCTCCAGTTTTAATTCACAAATCTACTTTTAATTTATTTTATATATACACATTGCAACCTATTTTATTAATAAAATAACCTCCTTGATTTTTTTTTTTTCAAATACAGCTGGAAACGTTAAGAAGGACTTCATATATATCCTACGATGCTTAGATTGAAAAATAGGAGACAATAACAAGGTGATAATACTTCCAAAAATTGAGTGGTTGATACAATTAAAAGATTTGGGATTATTTTTCTTTTTTCCTTTTTTTTTTCTGAGAACACCAGACTTTGGCAGATCGTCTCCTAAATGGCAGTCACACACATTCAAACCCCTCTCTACCCCAAACCTGAAACGTAGGATGAGTTAGTGCTTATTCAGGACTTTCCCAGTCTAAAGGGGGTTTTGTGACGAAGGGGTGGATGTGCCCGCGTTCCTGGCAGGGCTGAGTGTGGCGGTGCCCGTGGGATGCTGGCAGGGCTGCAGGCAGGGCTGCAGGCAGGGTTGGCGCTGCCTGCCTTGCCTTGGGAAGCACAGCAAGAGAGGGCAGGTGCTCATCAGCTGACCCGCTGGGCCTACGCCGCAAACCAAAAAGGTGCCATGCTCCAGTACAAGCTCGGGCTGTGGTGGCCAACCCCTCTCTCTGCTCCTTGTCCCATTAGCGAGTTACAGATCGACCCTGTCTGCTGTACAAGGGCTTTCCTGGGAGCGTGCAGCAGCAGGTTGGGATTCACGCGCATCACTAACATAACAGGAGAGGAGAAGCTGCAGGAGTTACTTTCCTACTTAAAGTATTAAGAACAAAGAATATAAAAAGGAAACGGACAGTTTCTCAAAGTGTACACACAAAAAGCATTCCATTTAAATGTGTTACTTTTTTTGTTCCAGTAAACTGTTTTGCATACAAAGGACTTATTTATTACATATTTGAACTTGTGGGAAAAAGGGAAGGAATGCACTGATTCCTGAAATAACTCCACAGTCTTTTTGGAGACTTCACTCTTCTGTGCTCTTGTTCTGCTCAGAACAGTTTTATTCCAGGGACGGAGGAATTCCTTGGAGTCAGTGGTTTCTTTTCCACTAGCTGTTTGTATTCAAGAGTGGGCATACATCGCATACTAGCCCGTGATTTTAATTTCTCTCCTACTGCCTTATTATGTGCGTGTGCTATCTGTTTAGACGCATGCTTATACATGAACACGTTACATTTTCAGCCTGCTCGTTTTGTTACCTACTCTACGTTATTACACATTTCTGTGCAAACCATTGCTTTGACTTGAAAAGCAAGGTAATACCAGTAACGATCTCAAATAGAAAATTAATTAGAAAATTAGTGTATGGATAAATGCATTAAAGAGCATATAGGAACACGGGGCTGAAAAGAGCACTCAAAATTCTACAAATAGTGCTGCTGAGTGATTAGGAGATACAAACTGCAGAGAACATCCTACATTCATGCCTTTACACTCTACGCTTACTGTTTCGAGTTGTTTTTGAATAGTGCGCCTGATTTGACACATTTCTATCTGGTGATTGTGTTAAATGCTTGAAGAGATAGTGAAATATCCAAGCATTCCTTGTGCTAAGCACAGCTGAAATTTTACACTTATTGTAACCTTTTCTAACAATGTGAGAAAAACAGAGTAAATATATTAAATTTGTTTCACAACAGATGCTTAGGTTGTTAATATTTAAGATGCCTATTCATGCTATTCCTGTCTGCACATTTGTCAAAAATGTAAGCTTGAATGCTAATGTTTGCCAGCAGACTACAGCAGACAAATATACGAACGCACCGTACCAAAAAAAAAATCACATAAAGTAGAAATAAGGGACTGCTGCTAACTCCCACCCAAGTAGCACGGACCAGAATGAAAGGGCACTACCAGATCATCCGCCCTTGGAGTCTCTGCCTCTGAATTTGCGAATTATTTTCAGAGAAGCGCTGCGCTCGCTGGGACTGACTAGAACCAGCGGAGAGCTTTCGCCAGGTCAAACTCAGCCCAGCTTAGGAGCCGGTGCGAAGTGTTTCATCAAACTTGCATTTTAGCGAAGTTTCTCTCGCAGTCAGAGAAGCCTGGAGACCGGCAGAGGGAAACTCCGCACCGGGCAGGTGCCTCTCCGGCGCGCTCCCCCGGGCACCGAGCGGGGACGGCGACAAAAGGACGGCGGTCTGAGCAAAACACCTCGGGTGACGGGTTTTGGAGACGGAGCGGAAAAAAATCAGAAATAATAAAATCCTGGAGCACAGAGGCGAGTTCCTGGCGCTGCTCCCCGTGACAGCGGCACCGCCGGGAGAGGTGGTGGGGGGACGGACGGACGGGCGGACGGACGGACGTGCCACCCACCGCAACGGGCGCGCCCCTGGCGGGGCGATTCGCCGCCGCCGTTCCGCCGCCCGCGCAACCCCCGCGCCCCGCGGAAGCGCCACCCCACGACCACCGGCATCCCACACACACACGCCCCCCCGTGCGCCCCCTACGCCCGCTCTGACCCGCCGCTTCCCCCCGCCGTCGGGCGTGCCGCCGCCCCGTCGCCCAGCGCCCGCCGCTATCGGGAGCCGCGCGGGGCCGGGGAAGAAGTTTGCCAAACTTTTAAGTCTTTTTTTTTTCTTTTTTTTCTTTTCTTCCCCTCCGCTCCCCCCTACTCCCCCTTCTCCGCCCCGCTCCCCCCGCGTCGGTGGCGGGTGAGGCGGCGGCGGATAGGGAAGCGGAGCGGGGCCGTCGGCCGCCAGCGGCGCGGCGGCAGGTGTGCGCCCATGCCGGCCGGGAGGCTCCGGCAGCGGCAGCACCAAGCGGAGCCCCCCCCTTCCAACCCCGCTGCCCGCCCCGTGTCTCTCCCAGCCCGCCCTCCCTAGTCGGCACTGCCGGCCTTGGTAAATCACCGCGGCGGGTGCCCCCGGCACGGCCCTGTACCCCTCGTCCCCCAGGAGCGACGCCGAAGGAGCGGGACCGACTCACTCATGGGAGCGCGGCGGGCGAGGCCGGCGACACCTCCGGCTTCCGAGGCGCCGGCGAAGTTAATTGCACTGAAGTTCAAGTTGTCTTTTCACCCATCAGGAGTGGGCGTTTAAAGGAAGGAGAGCGAGGAGGAGGAGGGGGAGGGGGGAGAGCCGCTCTCGCTCTCGCTCGCTCTCGCTCACACACACAAACACACACACACACACGCACGCACACGCATGCACGCGCGCACACACACACGCACACACAGACACACAGGCACACGCCTGCTCGGCTCCGCTCCCGAGCTGCCTCAGCAAGGAGGAGCCCGGACAGAAAGCACCAGGGCAGCAAGGTACCGGCGTGGGGCAGCCCTGCTTCTGTCTGTCTGTCTGTCTGTCGGTGTGTATGTGTGTCTGTGTGTGTGTGTGACTGCGCCCCCCCCCCCCCTCCTCCCCCGCCCGCTGCCTCGTACGGCCCCTTCGGGCGGGGAGGTGCGCGCTGCACCCGAGGAGGGGGCGGCGGTGCCGTCGGGGCAGCGCGGCGGTCGGAGGCCGGTTGCGACCGGGGTCGAGGGGGAGCTCTGCGCCCTGAGCCGCCGCCCGCTCCGCGCCTGCTGTCTCCTGCCTGAACGGCGGTGGGGGGCTGCGGGGGTGGGGGGGCATCGAGCGGCGACTGGAGCGCGGCGGCTGCGTGTGTGTGTGTGTTTGTACCCGGCGTCTCCTCCTCTCTGCCCGCTGCCGGCCCCGCGTGGCGGTGGGGCTGATTTGGTGGAAGTGCCGGGGGGTTGGCTGTATGTCCATCTCTGCTGCGCCCCCCGCCCCACCACCACCACCCCGGCCCTGCAAGAGGGCCCAGAAGCCTCCTCCACCCCCGGATTGCATTCCCCGGGCACCGCGCCTCCCGGCGCCCTCTCCGCTTTCCCCCTTTCCCTCCATCCTTCCCCCGCTCCTTTATTTCCCCACCTGCTCCCGGCGCCCCGTGCCCGCCCCCCGCCGCTACTCCCTGCGCCCCGGCGGCCCCTTTTCGGGCAGGCAGCGCCCCACGGCCACCAGCGATTTAAGGTAGCTGAGGCAGCAGCTCCGTGGCCGCGCTGGCGGCCTCCGCGGGACGGGGACGCCCGGGGTGAGGGCAGGAACCCCCCGGAGGTCGCTGCCCGCCCGCCGGTGCCTGGCAGCCCCACTGCCCCGTCGGGGCCGGGTCCCGGTCCCGGTCCCTCCGCGCATTACCCCCGGTTCTCTCGCCTGGTGTTTCATCTGGCACCATGTGCTCCTCAGTAACGCTGTTTGAGAATTGCCTTTATCCGTGTAACTTCTCCTCGGGGAGGGACTTGTTCTCTCTTCTTTCGTTTTTAAGACCTCTCCTTTCCCATCTTCGCTGATGCAGGATTTGGAAGTGGAGTTCCTGGAGAGTGAACCTGGCAACGAACACAGGTTTCCCTGAAAGCTGAGGCTCTTTCTTATTCCCTAGGAGACTGAGAAGAGAGGGGACCCTGGATGTCAGCCCAATCTCCCTTTTTTTGTTTGTTTTGACTTGGAAGCAGATTGCCTCTTTGAGGTCTGGGAATTGACAGGTACAATTCCTGTAAGCACTTTTGAACGTCTCAGGAACCAGACCAAGACCATGAAGTTGATACATCAACGCTTTTCCACGTTAACCAGTGGTACACCCTTCTATTAATTGCTATTAGAAAGTGCAACCTTGTAGCACAGTTATTGAATAATCATTAATCTGCGGAGGATACCTAAGCCCAAAGGTTAGTAATAGAAGTAACAATGAATAATATTGACCTTGCCAGTGGGGAGAGTATTTTTGTCATAGTTATTAAAAGGCACTCCTATGTATACTATGTACAGTGGTGTAAATTGGGACTCAATATGCTGAGTACCAAATTACTGCAGCAACACCAGAAATTAAGTTACCCCATTATCTCCGTGTTATCAGGCCTCTGACTTTCCCTCCCTTTAAAATGTATCATCTATTACTCTCTCATTTTAAACAGAAATGCTAAGTCTTTAATCAATTCTGACATTTCCACTAGAAAATAACATCTAGCTCTCTTACACAGATAAAAATTTATTTGCCTGCAGCTGACTTGTCATAGTGCTTTGGACCAATTCATTTCTCAGAGAGGACTTAGCTTTTTATGGTCTTTAGGTACCGCAGGGTAATAAGCAGAAAGTCAGTAGAAAGGGGGTATTCTCACTTTTAGAAGTCCAACTCTCTGCTCCCTAGAGCTGCCTCCTATCACAGCTGCTCCAACTGTCTGACTGACTAACCGGCATCCTGCTGTTGTCAAAGACCCATCTCCTGTATTTGTATCACACTCTTCTGACTGGCTGGTCAGTAAGTCCTAATAATAATAATAATAATGAAGTTACTCATTCTTATAAATTGCAGCTAAGCTATTTGGGTTAGTCGTGTTATCCCCACTTTAAAGGCAGGGAAACTGAAACAGGAAAATTAACACATTTGCCTGAGGCCACACATGGATTTAAGAGTAGATGCAGGATTTGAACTGAATTTAGACCAAGCTCGCTCTTAAAGATCCTCAAGTGTAGTGTGGAAAATGCTGCTTCTTTTTTTTTTTTTTTTAAAGTACTATAAATCTTAATTTTTCATCAATTTTGTACTTTAATCCAAATACACACACCTTTTTTTTTTAAGCTCACATTTCCTTCTCTCTTACATTTCTATTCTATTTTATAAGATTTATCCAGCTCTTAAAAAATTGTAGTGAAACCTTTCAACTACATAGGGCAGTTTACTTTGGAAGTAAGGGACATTTAATATGAGACTGTGAGCAGTAATAGGAACAGAATGGCTCGTTATTAGGTTACTGTAAACAATAAGCAGTAGATGTTATGGTGTAGTTACAGGCCAACAATACATAATGAGGAGTCCGGCATTATTATAGATAAGGTGCTCTTGCTTACTGAGGGCACATCACTTTTCACCATGATGCTCCCTCAGTGCTTTTGGTATCAAAATACTTGGCACAGGTCTAAATGTTGAAAAACACACGGGACAAACGTATATCCTGTGTTTGAGAGTTATGGTTCATATCATTAAGCAGTGAGTTTTACCAAGTTGTGTCATTCATGAAGCAAGAAGTTTATTGCCTGTCCTTTAGCTGTGGCATGTCATCAAAGCTGTATTATGGTATGACTGAGTGCAGATGGCATGCCTAAAAAAGCAGGTGTACAATATAACTTTCCTACTACTGACACGTAGATGTTTCCTCTTCCTCAGTGTCCACCCCCAGATGTTTGGTGACCCAGCCTTCTGCAGGAACTATAGAAAGTCCTGTTCATCCTGCTTGTTGCTAATGGCTGGACTTGTACAGTCAAAACCCTATGCAGAGTAAGCATTCAGGTATATTTTAATGTATGTAGACTGACAGCTCCATTCTGAGCTTTTTTAGAGACCCGATTTGAGGGAAGTGGGTGCAGATCTCATTCAAATAATCATTTTCCAATACCATTAGCATTACCTGCCAAAAATGAAAGTGGCATATGAATCACAATAAGCCACTCATGCACTTGTGGATTTAGAGCCTGCCAAGGAACACCAGAAATCCGTATGATTTCAAAGTCCTATGAGTTTTAGGGACTTTGAACAATGAGTAAAAGTACATTTATCCAAAGACCATCTTATTGATGACCCATCCTATGACTACAGACATAACCAATTCAAGGGAAGGACAATATTAACTGAATAATATTTCTGTTCAGATATTTCTGTTCAAATATTCCTCTTTCAGGTGCAGTAGTGAAAGTGGTGAATCTGATAATTGCACCTGTGTCACAGGCCCTTCCTGAGGTGCCCCTTATTGAAGTGCTATGGTGGCATAATGATGTGGAAATACACTTTTGTGTGAGAAGAGCTATCAGATCCTCTGGGAAATATCACAGATGCTTTCCAGTTCCTTTCAGACATGTAAATATCTTTATGTTTAGACATGAGTAGAGAGGGGTGGGAAGTGAAGTGGAGCGAGGAGTGGAGTGGGGTTAAAAGCATCCACATAGATCCAGGAACCAAATGTGGGTTGGGTTGGGGTTCTTTTTGCGTTTCTGTATCTGATGTTAGCTGGGGATTGAAATTAAATATTCGTTATTAAGAAGAAACGCTTCACGAACGTGTGCATACTTGAGAGTTATGTTGACCCACGGTTGATAGAAAAGGCCATCGTCTGCCTGAAATTACAGAGGATTAGCAGAACTCTCAGTAGTGCTCAGAAACTTCCCAAGTAATAAGTACCTTATGAAATACAGATTGTTTCTAGCTTGTATATGGCTAGTGCCATAGCAGTGAAAAACACAGCATGCCACCTAGCACTTCTGATTGGTTGCTTTCTTCATGGCTTGCTTTAAGCTAAGCAGATCACAAACTGAAAATAGTCTTTTTTTTCCCTCTTAACATAGAAAACCAGCGCCTTGTAGTCTATTTATATGTTAGTACTTGTGAAACAGAACAAAACCCCCTGCTTACTAGCATGGTCTACATATCGCTGTCTCAGCACCTGGATGAAATGTTAAGGTTTGGTTTGAGGAACTGTGTTCCAAGCAGAATAAGCATTAAGCTGTCATAGATGAAAATGGCAGTGAATAAATACAACTATGAAGGCCTGGCCTTCTGTGTGTACTATTAATGCAAGAGGCCATTTTCAGCTATGCCATAACCTTGTCTGATTTTTCATCTCGCTGATGGCTCAGTGGAAGACAGGTGATTTTTTTTTTTTTTTTCTGAATGTGGCTGTTGCTTTCAGTATATTTCTGCAGTTTTCTGATTATTCAACTCTTTGTTGGTTAGACACCAATCTACTGAGCTTAGGTGTATGCCACCTCAGTAGCTGAATGCCTCTCATGAAAATTTGTTGACTAAAGTGGGCATCACGTCACTAATAACAAATCCATCTGTCCATCTCCAAACTGGCTTAAGTTTCCTCCAATCAGTCATTCAGGATTCATATTTCCAGGCCCTGATGCTACACAATTCCTAAGTCCATTCAGCTCCTCTCCAAGATGGTAACTACTTTGTGCTTCACATCTCTGTTACTAGAGATCTTTTCATTACCTAAATAAAGTAAACTGCATCCTGTAGATTGCTTCTTAAAATTTCTGCTTTACAGAAGATCAACTTGTTGCAGGTGCATCAGTGATATCAAACTCAGTTCTGTTTTGCCTGACCACCCTCTCCATCCTCTGTCTGCCTAAAATTGTAATTTTAGAAAAGATTGAAGGAGTTGTATTAATAATCATGTGAATAACTTTTCCTGCGCACTGTCTGTTCTTCTTTTCTCCTTCCCCTTGGTGTCTGGTTCATCTTGGTTGCTTTTAAAAATTCTGTTGCCTCTAGTGAGGGACTGCCAGATTAAACCAGTGAAGAGAAACCAGGTGACTGTCTACTTTTACAAATATAGGTTGTGTATAATAAATTCAGGCTTTACATCTATGCAAACTAAATCATCATATGATTCCGACTACATGCATTTTTTATCAAATATGGCATATATTTCACAAATTATATTTAACGTATAGTCATGTTGCTACTCTGAATGCCTAACTAGGAGTTACAAGGTCTGCCATTAGATCTTAGCAAATAGGCGTATGAAGACAGAAGAAATAAGAGAAAATCACCTTTTTTTCATGTATATCAGGTAAGTCCAGCAGAAAGACTTTTCCTGCTATAGATGATAATACAAAAACCTCACCACTGAGCTCTTTAGAGATGCAACTACATCTTGTTTTTAGAACTGTAGGAATTTTGTAAAGGCCGAAACAGAACATGCCCAGAATAAGGAAGTTCTCAAGCACCGTGTCTTTGATGTGGGGTTTACCACATCTAGTTAGCAAGACCTTCCACTGATGTTTCTGTCACGGAGTCGAAGACGGTCACAATGTCAAAATAAACATTTTACTTCCTCAAAATTATATTTTCACCTCAGGAATATTGTGAAGTGAAAACAGGATTTAGCACAATTCTTCCTTGGAGTCGATCTACAGACAGGGCAGTTTTAGTGTAAAGCTGATCACAGTGTGATTCCCAGCCATAGGCACACCATACTTCGAATAACCAATCTGTCGGCTAGGCTGTGACGAGGATTATGCTGTGAAGGTAAAAACTCAATGCTTTCAGTGTTAACTGTCCTCAGCAACTGCTGCTGGGGTTTTTTTTGTCATAAATAAAAAGGTGTTCTGGTGAGCACAAAGATGTCTCTGTCAATACTTGTGTTTTGGCCAATAAGAGGGTCTGGATGGTGTGAAATGTGGGGCTCGGGTGGAATGTGAGCATGTGAAGAAACAGGTGCGATTCAGAAAACCTCTGCTAAGCAGTAGCCTGAACCTCAAAGCACTACATTTGCCTTTCATGATTCATGCCTTGGAGTTAATTCCTTTTCCACCTGGGACTCTGGAGCGGCCTTTCAGGGGTGCTCATGCACAAGTCCTCTGGATCCCAGGACCATGACGTTTCTCCACCCACATGTCCTGGTCAGCTAAACTTCCTGGCCACTGCTGGAGCGTGCCCCAGATGCCCTGACACAGCTGACCTCTTGGCAAAGTGCAGCAGGGTCACTAGTGGCAATGATGGGGCTCACTCTCAGGACTTTTGAGGGGGCTGTTGTGTGTATTCCACAATTTAACATAGTGAAGACAGAAAAAAAAAATCCTAAAAATCCCCCTCAGTATATGCCCCAGCCCTGGGAATAACATAAACATTAGATTATGATCTAAGGAATCTTGAATTTGTGCTCAAGGGCACTGTTTCAGCAGAAGGGTCAAGACTGCTTTTTCTAAAATAACCATCAGCCTGATGGTCAGAGTCCTCCCTGGGGTGAGAGGAGTTGTGAACGGGGGCCTTTCAGGGCAGCAGAGATGAATCCCATGATTGCATGAGTGCTCTAATCACAGAGTTGTTATATAGAGGGAGATGGGAAGCCAGCTTCTCCTCCAGCTATGTTTTAATAAAACATAAGTTTTGAAGGAAAGATCACAGGAACCTATTTTCATAAAATGAATCAGGGTGTAGATACCGAGTGGATGGAGGCATCTCTCAGACAGGCCTGGGTAGAGCCCTGCCTTTAGAGGTTACCCTCAGGTAGAGCCCTGGCTTTAGAAGGAGGCGAGATCTTAGATTTGGGACAAACCTCATTTTTTCCCTAGTTAATTCCAGTCAGCTTATGCTGAGGTCAAGGCACACTGTGCTGGCTGGTTTCCAGGCCGCCCAGGTGTCTCTCCATGTACACCACAGGAAAGTCGTTCTTTTGAAACATGGTTCTGGATACCTGGTAGGGGATCATGGGCAACAAAAACACAATAATGATGCTGGAGCATCAAAGTTTTTGGGGCACCAGACTCCTTTGTAGGATTAGGCCACAAGCCTTATAAATCACTATCTCTTTACTTGTAACGGTTGGTTTCATATTAATACCAATACTTGGTATCTGCTGGTAGCTGTTCTCTTGGTAGAGTTTCTGGTCCATTTTTGTTTTGTATCACAAAGGACAGCACAGGAAACTGTTGGATTGCATATTATTTATAATGAAAATTCTCACTGTGTTTCCTGCTGAGAACTGTAATGGCTAGCATGGCTAGACACTCATATTGGGTTGAATCCTGTGGGATACAAGGTTAGAAATATATTTTTATGGAATTTAACTAAATTAAAATTTATATATATGTATACTAAAATTTTTAATCTTTTTTTTTTTAAGGAAAAGTTTCATAATGTTCACAGATGCTTATTTCTCCTTTAAAAATAATTTCATTTTATGTACTTGCAAACTTCCAAACTCAGGGGACAATATATTCCTCCAAAAAAAGGGAACAACATGATGCAGTCTGGGGCATGTATCTCCCCTGCCACGGTGTAACTGACTGCTTTTGCCACATATGGGATGTATGGGCACAGTTCAGACAGTGTGTCCCATGCATATTTCCTTCCCTAAACCTGCTTGATACAACTGAAGAGGAGGTTACAAAGCTGCCTTGGAACCCTTCCACTTGTGATCTGCATCCTACAATATGGAATATTCTAAATATCATGGGCTTTCCCTAGCTAACAAGCTGGTTATTCTGGCTATGCATGAAGATACAGATTTGTGTCTTAATTAACATCTGTAGTTTAATCAAACCATTTATGATCCTGAGAAATCTGAACTCCAGACTTTCTGGTTTTTCTGATGACAAATATCATGAAGAAAAAGGAACTAAAATAATGGTTTGGTACATAAAGCGTTTGTACCAGCTAATGGCTGTGGTAACTTTTATGGAAAACTGGGAAATCTAACGATCATATTTTTCAGTGTCTGACAAAGGTTTCCATGATAATAGACTTGAAAATAATACATTAGGGACCTCAAAAGAGTTTTCGGTGT
This sequence comes from Porphyrio hochstetteri, assembly GCA_020800305.1. Taxonomy (NCBI): domain Eukaryota; kingdom Metazoa; phylum Chordata; class Aves; order Gruiformes; family Rallidae; genus Porphyrio; species Porphyrio hochstetteri. The sequence continues at coordinate 130,317,808 of CM036906.1, read as the reverse complement.
TTAAGTGTAAACAGCAGTCTATTTAATTTTACAGGGGCCAACTCTCCTACAGTGACAATGCTATAAATCTACAGCCAGGCCCAGTTTTATTATAAAAGAAGCTGGCCCGAAAGAGAAAATCTGGAATAAATTGCTATGAAAGTGGAATGGCCTGTTTAGTCTGGTGACCTAGTGAAACAGTGCAGGACTTTATAATCTTCAGTGCAGACAGGTCTTCATTGTTGAAGGAAGCAGGAAGTGTAAAGAGGGCTGTAATTGCATATTCTTTAATAAGAAATATAATTGTTGCTTTCTCCAAACAGATCTCAGACAGATTTTAATGGTGTGCACACATTGAAAAGCCTCTGAAACACACCCTTCTACCCTAATTTGTTCGTATACATTGATATATTCTAATGTATTTGCACTCTTTAAAAAAGTAGTCCATGTACAGCATTTCTGACGTGCCAAGTTCCTTGTTCTTTTTTATCTTTTTTAATTGACTGTAATGTAGGAAACTATAATGGAGCAAGATTCAATGGGAGACAAAAAGGTCCAGTAGATGCGCTTCTTTGGATACTTTGAAATTTCTGTCTTAAAATACAGGCTTATCATTGCCATGTTTATAGTGGTCAGTCTTTACTGGAATATCAGGGCCATGCCATCTTTTGTATTCATTGAAATAGTTCCACTTGTGCAAAAAACCAACATTTGAATTAGGAGAGTACACGTGTGGAGCAGTATAATTTTCTTGGCTGAATTTGAAGGGATCATATCTTGTGTTAAACAAATATCGATATAAATCTCGGTGAATATGAGGAAAAGTGGGGTTGTGCAAAGCCCATCCTAACTACTGAATATGAAGTTCAGCAAACGTAGATGTGAGCTTCTCCTGACGCAGCTTTATCTTTGGTGGCTGAAATTCAGATTTTCTTATTTCTTCATGTTCTATACTCTTGTTCTAGTCATTACAAACCAAATAATCTTCTTAACTGGTATTAGGTGTTTGGCTTCTCATGAACCATGGTAACTGAGGCTTGAGATTTACAAACAATTGTTTAGTTTTCATCAAACTTCTTCAATCTAAGCAAAATCATGCCATAGATTGGAAATGAGTTCAGTAGTGACTGTCCTTCAGCAGCTATGCTAACTTTGTATTGTTCTGCAGTGACAGGGACAGCTATTTTCAGGACAATTAAGATCACAGATAGTTATTAGATTTTTTTTTCCATTGAGTGTCAAATTTAAAAGCTTTGAATTCTTCTTTCTCTGAAATGTAAACTTAGGAAAAACATTAACTTTTCATCCCAGGAGACTCACACCTTGAGTTTACTTGTAGAAAAGATACACTATGGATAGTGGACTTGTCAGATTCACCACGATGACCTGACTCTTAATAATCAACTCAAAAATATTAAAGGTTTCAGGCTTTGTACCCATAATACTCATGTTTTGGCTTTGTTTTTTTGTTGTTTTACCACCCCAAAAAAACCCCTACATTCTGTTATAAATTTGATATTTGCTTTAGAGTATAAATACTCATCTTGATAGTAACTGCTGTGAATTCATCAACTCCACCTGTATCTTCTATAAATCAGTCACCCACCCCTGATAAAGTCTTCACTTGCTCAAGTGACCTATGTGTGAAGTATCCCATTTTTAGTCCCTGAGGGGTATTCAATATGATCTATCTGATCAAGGAAGAGTAGGACAGTCTGCAGTATCTACTGGTGATATTTAAACAGCTGGAGTTTAGAAAGAGATTTCATAGAAAGAGGTATCTGCAGGAAGAAGAAAAGGACCACTACTGTTTGTCTTAGTTTGTATGATGTGTGTTTTTCAGCACCACATGTCGAGGTAAGTTGTATCTGTGCAAGCAGGAAAATGAAATCGTGGTTTGCTACTGCTCAGCAATATTCATGCAGTGAGTCAAGTCAACAATACTGAGGTTGAGAAGAGCACAAACCAAGGAGGTTGCCCATGCAAATGATACATCCTTGTTGCTTCCTCATGAACTCTTCCATGAAATCTTGCTGCACCCATCTTGATTGCATATGTTAATCCTGGCTTTTTAATTGACTCATAACAGATTTATCTGGATTTCCAACTTCCTTTTCTCTTTAGAATGTTAATTAAAAGAAAAACGATTACACTTAAGATATTCATGACAATAACAGAGTTTTCTGCTAGAGGTGTTTGGAGCCAAATATTGCTTTTATTTATATGGGACTATTTAAAATCAATGAGCTTGAGTCTGTTTTGCATTAGAGACCTCTTGATACCCACATAGTAAAAAATGCCTCAGCAGGAATATAGAACAATTGATACTGTGTATTTTCCAATTTTTACCTCATAGAGTAAAATTGAGAAAAAGCCCCCAGCTTTTAGAATAAAACACATATAACAAGTCAAAAGCAAGTTTGTTTAGATGAAATGAACACAGAAGTGCTCATGCAGACTTGTATATTCTCCCTCTCTTCCCCTAAATCAGTTATTAGGTTTGCAGAAGAGGGAAAAGCTTCAATATTCTCCATATGGAATTTGGAGGTCTTGAGGCATGTCTTCAAGTATAAACACATAATTGTCTTTTGTTATTTCTTGTGCTAGATGTGGAACTTGTTTATTTTTACTCAGGATTTAAGAACTTTTTAAATAATAGCTGGTAATGTTTTTTGTCATATGAAGAAAAAGAGATTTAATTAAAGAAGAAGTAGAAGGAAAATGGTCTTTCTTCCTCCTTTTTTTTTAAAAAAAAATTCCTATGGTGGCCTTGGACAGGGCTTTTTTATGTTTGGTTTTTTGGATTTGGTATTGTTTTTCCTTAGCAAAGCACTTCGTTGTCATAGTCTTGCTTGGTAACCCACCATATTGTTGTTGGTGGTTTGTTTTTTTTATATTCAGTAGATTAAATCATACTATCCTATTTGGGATCTTCCCACCATTACAGCTTTTGCCACCCATAACCTTATTTTATGATCAAAGGGGAAATAAAGGGAAAGCAGTAATGTTAATAGGCTTTCCCATGCAGTCTCTCTGGGAATGGTCTTTTTATAAGTGTCTTGAACTTGACCTCTTCAGAAGGCCCAAAGGTCCAACACACATTTTTAAAGTTGCATTTAAATTTTAATATTTTTATTCTGTGAAGCCATTTAAAACCTGGCCCTCAAAACACAAAGCATAAATCTTTCAGGACAGTCATGCAGTAAAATTGATGTGTGCGGAAGAGAAGTTCCGGAAAACCCCTAAAGCTCTGTTGCTTTGCTTTTCATGTCATTTTATAGATACGTTCCCTCCAACACTACCAAATAATCAAACAAAATCCAATGAATAATACTGTGATTTCATCACTCTGGCATTTGAACTTGCAAATACAATTTAGCAATGAATTAGGAGAGGAAAAGTTTTGCATTGCCCCACCCTCATTATAAAAATGTTCTTCAGGGCCAAACATTTGAGGCATTAGAAAGATTTACAGTAATAATATAAGTAGCTATAATGAACTTGGGAACAAGGGAGTCTTGTGAGAGATTCTCAGAATGAGAAGGAGGTTTTGTAAGCAATTCTATCGACACTAAATAAATATTTAGGAAGATTGTCTTCTCTTAGTGACTCTGTATAATAATTGTAGTGCTAATAGGAAGCATACGATTTGGATATGAGAAGATACGTATCTCTCAGTCCACGCAACTTGTTTGTGTGGGTGAATCTAGATCTCATTAAAGGTACTGGTTTGACTGTCCTGATTGCTGCAGTCTTCTTTCCATGAAAATAAGTCAGCTTTGTCACCAGCTATGCAAGGTTTCCAGCCTCGGTTCAACTAAGGGCAATCTCTTCTGTCTGCAGTCTCTTTTTTTTTTTTTTTGAGGCGGTCAGCAAGGCAGCCAGATGTGACAGGTCAATCTGATAATACACTTAGAAAGGAAAAGAGCACTTGCTGAATGACTGAACTTGACCTGTAGGTAGAGGTCACGCCGTTGCCCATCATTGTGATGTCAGCGTGCACTCTCTTAGCTTAGTAACACAATTCCTGTTTAATTTCCCTTCGTTTACTTGTGCAACTTTCCCAGCTCTGAGTCCTACATCCAAATCTCTGACTGTACCAGAACACAGAGGAACTGGAGAACAGGGAAAGGCAAGGATGAGAGAGGCAGGCGACAGTGGCTACTGGCCAGCTCTGGCAAATCTGCCCTGACACCCCGGTTCAGTGTCCTGCTACAAAGGGAGTGGCAGGGATGGAGCGTGACCTCTTGTTCCCGACACTCACCCTGGCTTCCAGTGTGCAAGGCTGAGCTGAGGATGTGGGCACAGAAAAAGGGAATCCCATTGAAATTACTGGAAAAAACCCTCTCATTAACTTAATGAGATTTGGAACATTACAAGGGAACTCCAGCTGGAACCAGATCTGAACCCAAGTGCGAAACATTCCTGAATATACTACCACAAACTTGTTTCAAGGAGAATATGTGCTCAGACATACAAATGGCTAGATTCTGATCTTGGTAACGCCAGCGTGAGTCTCTTGACTCATATAAACTGCACTCAGAGGACTAGCCCTGAAGACTATAAAATGAAGACGCACATATGCCACAGGAGGCTGCGAAAGGAGGGTGGAGCTATGAAGATTTAGCCACACACCTTGCTGGAACACCTTAAGACAGGTAGACCTGGCAGCAGTTGGCTAAGAGGACTTTCATCCTGTGTAATCACTACTTTCCATAATTAAGCCTAGAGTCTGACTGGGTTCACACTTCATTGTGCTACAGTCTAGCTATGCTCAGATCCTCAATACCAGACTATTTGCCCCAGTCTCTAACAAACACGCTTCTTGCTTTCATTTCTTTAAGTAGCTGAGCTGCCATGATCGTTGGGCTTCTCAGGGAGGAAGAGGACTGCCTTGTGAATATCAAAAAGATAGATGGAAGAGAGAAGAAACAGATTCTCCCTCCACCATAATGCGCTAAGGCAGCAGGCTGGGCTCAAAATAGGCAGAGGAAGTGCTGAATGACCCAAGTGATGACAGGCTTGGTGGCATTCTCCTGCGTGTATAGAAGACACTTGTTTTGTCCATATGTCTCCATCCTGTAGCTGAGAAACTACTGCAGTGTTCTCATGCAATGATATTCAGACTGCAAGTTTAGTCTGAAAGAGAAAGCCAGTCTGTTTCTATCTAGTTTATAAGCTTTTGAAAAATGTCAGTAGAATAAAGATCTCTACGTTAACTAGTCTGTATTCTTTTCCATCTGTGTAAGTACCAAAAGCTCTAACTTCAATCAAAGTTAATGTGAGTTTTCCTGGAATAAGAATTGGCCCTTGAAAGAGCTTTGACTTGTCACCTATTTAAGAGTGTTTTCATTATTTTCTGATTACTTACCCAGCATTGCCAAATTTAACTTTTCTTCATTAAGTAATATAATACTCGGAGCTCACAGAAAACTTAACATATCATCCATCTCTTTCATTTTAACTGATTCAAAGCAAACTCCATTTCTTAAAAGTAGATCCTTCTTTTTTTGTTGTTTTTTGCATTGCACATCTGAACTTGTGAGAGAGACTAGTACAAAACAAATAAAAACTTTCCTTTTTTGAAACTTTTGAACAAGTTAAAACACATCCAAAACTCTATTCACAGTAATTGATACTAATTAAAATGGTGAAGCTGCATTAACAAGAAATGAAAAGGAGTATTTTGGGCCTTATCTTTTGCAACGTGAATGTTTTTCATGCTCAGCTTTTCATAAATGCGGAAATATACCTTGTATTATTTCCGTGGTAAATGCTATTGCTGTTTGGCATTTTATGGGGTGTGGTTTATAATTTTATTAACACCATCTGTTGTTTAAAAGATAATATAGAATGTTTAAAAATTACCAAAAATGCTGGTGTACACAGATTCAGGAGCAACATTTGCAGTTTACTCTTTGCCTGCAATTTATCTGCACATAAAACTGATTCATATTTAAACCAGTTGAATTTAACTCCTTATGGTTCATGTGATGCTTTAAATATCCCCACTGGACTATGCATTAAACACTATTAGTATCATGAACTCAGTCTGTATCTGAAGCAGCCTTTGCTGGCAGATCTCCTTGAAAATGCTAAAGGGTAAGGAGGGAAATGAAAGGCCAGATTATGAAAGGACTAAGGACCCTGAAGATCACCTTCAAACAGAATTACATGTCTTTAAAAAGGAAAAGCAAGATGAATGAGGAATGGATTTGCTTGTGTGACTTATGTTTCTGCTAGAAATGCTTAGACACATCTAAAGGCAAAAAAGTTTTTAATTACTGAATGAACCTTTTTTCCTGAAGCTGAATGGAAACACAGCATCATGGGCAGGTGGTTTTACACATTTCACTCCACCCACAGCCTGAGAGCAAGGCCAGTTAAAATACAAAGGCAGGAGAGGTCATAAATACAGGAGGTAAGGGATGCTTGAGTGAACTTGGAGGAAGATCAGTGGTAAAAGGCCAGGAGAGATGCCTGTGGTTGGCCTGCATCTTGGCAAGGTGGAGAGCCATTTCACGTCTTCTCAGCAGAAGAAGCCGTCATGGCCTTCTTTAGTCTCTATCTACTAACTTCTTCTAATACATAGTTGCATTTAGGGAGGCAGACAAAATGCTAATAAATAAGAGTTTGCCAGTCACATTTTGACTCTTCTGGATGTATAGGGCAGAGACAATTGCTCTCTTCTGCTCGAGATGTACAAAATAGAAGATACTTTCCAGCACGTTCCCACAAAAATAAAATCTGAAATATTTTGGCTTCCGGCTACAGATTTCCTATGTGAAGAATATGCTGAGGAGGACAAGTCCCCTGTTACCAAGGAACAGAAAAACTATGTCAAGGAAAGACCCATCAGGCTTTTATTGGCTGCCAACACAAATATTTTGGACTGAGAAAATCTGTACTTCAAACTAAGAAGAATCCAGGTGACAGACCTTTTATTTAACTTGATACCATAACTTTATCTATAAGGAAAAGTGACCTAAAATGGCTATTCCAAGGGGAAAAAAAAAAAGAAGTTCCAGCTAATCTTGTACAGTATTCATATTCTTGGGTAAAAAACCCAAACCCCAAACAAACAGACAAAAACTCCTGCATGGGTGTATACACTTTATCTTGGAATTAGGCTGATTTTCATTCTAGAATAATTATTCCACTCACAATGCAGAGTAATTATTCCCGAATAAAGTCTTTTTTTTTATTGCAATGAAGTGTCCACAGGGAGCTATCACAGAGTAGTTATCCCAGAATTGCTATGCTGCTTAACTTCCCCCGTGTAGACAAGCCTTAAGAAATCATATCCAAAAGAAGATCGAGGAGAAAAAAAAAAGTGTCTGTGCATGTGTTACAGCATAAAGTGTAAGTGCTAAAAGTTATACATTGTAATGTAGATGCTGTAAACCACACATTTATCCCAGGAAGGTACATGGTAATAGCAGCAGAAAAGTCTTTCGTGGAAATGTGTAATAAGAATTCACACCTTTCCTTTTCATTTAAAAGTTACTTTCAAATATTCCAAATTGAGCTTTTGCCTTCATTCAGTGTGGATGCACTGTGCACTAAATAATTTTATGGTATCGCCTCTCTGGACCCGCTGGGAAGCTGAGATTAACAGTGACATTCAGTCTTTCGGAATACAGTAGCCCTAGTACAGTACTGGGTCATAACTCCTTAAAATGAACTGAAATGCCTGACCTTTGGCATGTGCCTCAACAACAAATTAAACTCAAGGGCGAGAATGAGGAAAGTTCTATTAGCTGAGCTGGTACACCTCTTATTATATTAATACTTTACTGAGATGCATAGCGCAGTCCACCCTCTGTCTTGCCTCAGGCTGAGTGATGCATAGTTGTAACTGTATTCATTATATTTGGGTCATGTTTTCCTGCTCTTGGAACTTGTAAAACTTGTAAAAAAAGATACATATAAGTCACAGGACTCCTGGAGTTTGTGGTCCTGGGCAAGAGTTTGACTACCATTGCCTTTTTATGTCATTCTCAAAGCTTTCTTAACTATGGGTGACCCAGACAGGATCATCTTCTCTGACTCCTGTCATATCCTTGTGATAGAACTACACTTGTGGTATTCCTGGGTGTCCCAAATTCATCCCAGGAGCACACTGTGTGATGTGCTATTGGACTTGTCCACAGCCCCAGTTTCCGTGGTATTCCTGTCAAAGCCTTTCCAACACTTGGTCCCACATGTGGCTCCCACCAATATGCAAAAATGGTCCAGTACACAGCACGTTGCATGGTTGGGGAAGGCAGGGAGGAGGAACATAGAATTAAACCATGAGTTAGAAAGTGCTACTTCCACTGGGAGCATCAAAACAGGATGACCAGGTGCCATATCTGCAGGCCAAGGTCCTGTGGCAAGCTCTGATGTTAAATCTGTGCCTGATGCACAAATGCATGGCTAGCGCTGCTACCTTCAAGCCCAGGTCTGACAATTCTCAGCTACTCTGGGTATGTATCACAAGCCAGATAACACTGAGGTGGCCACCCAAGCAAGGAGCAACCAACCCTGTGCATGTAATTTTAGGATAGGTGGAGGAGCACCACTGTGTTTTGTTTCACTTTTTCTTTTTTGTCTGGAGCAGGCAGTTTGCCCACCCCAGGACAAAGGCTGGTGGGCACTGCTGGTGGGCACTGCCTTCTGGAAGGTCACCAGCTTGTCATTAGAAAATCCACTGCTCCTCGAAAATCTGAGCAACTGCGGGGATGGAGGAGTTCTGTCAGGTCTCTGCCAAGCCTTGCCGTGACCTTAGGTGCTGCCTCAGTGGACACAGCTCTGGCAAGGGGAGAGCCATGTGTAGTGCCATCTGGGCCCACGCTGGCGAGGTGACCCTCCCTCCGGCGCTCCGGCTGCGGACACCTGTGCTTCTGTCTGCCTCCAGAGCTCCAGCCCCTGCTCCTCTCTCAGATCTCACCCCGGGAACCTCTCAGGCATCTCCATCTCTCCTCTCTGCAGACAATGGTGAGAAGCCGCTGACTGTCCACCCAGCTAGTCCAGAGCTCAGCAACACTGGCCCCTGTACCAGGATGGAGGAGATATGTGTGCCACTTCCTGGGTCACTTGCTCACCCCAACAGCCACACAGAGGCCTTAGGCGCTGCCGGAGATTAGCTCATCTCCTGTCCCCACAGGCTCTTACAGCTGTCTGCAGATGCCCCAGAAAATGGTGGGGGGGGAGGGCAGGGGGGGGAAGTTTGCTTTAACGTGCCTTTGATTTCAGTCAGTTCAAGAGAACACCCTCAGCAAGTAGGAATAAATAATATTCTAATAATCAGTATTGAGAAGAATCTCTCAAATCCCACAGGGATAATTTTCTCAGTGCATGAATGCATTTCCTAATTTCTTCTTTGGGGAAACGTGGAAAAAGCCACCCACCAAAACCCAGGGTTGGGAGGAGCTGTTTGTTTTTGTGAGTCTTCTAGCTCTTGTTGTGTTTTCATCTTGCTCAGCAGGACTGCCAGACCTTTCCCTTCGCATTCTGATACTTCTTTGTGATCTGGCTGCAAACAGCAATTGCAGAAGCATTTGAATTTTTTAAAAACACGGTACTGAACTTTTTTGTTGTTGTTGTTTTGTAGAATTGTCAGTAATGTTTGGGCTCAAATTTGAGAGCTGGCTGATGAATCCCATGCTGGAGTGATATTATTCCTGGGCTTTTTTTGGCACCAGATACTTGTTCCTATTGCTTTCAACTATTTTCAGTCAGGAAAAAAATAATTGTGCTGATTCTGATAATCAGCTTGCTCTTGCACACTTCCCTGTGATATAGCTAAGGGTAATCTTGTTACCCTTTCAAACACCACGAGAGAAAGTCACAAATAACACCCTTGCAATAAATGGGGCGGTCTGTCCACAAACCATGGAGGTAATTCCCATACTGACTTGCTCTTCATTTATGTTTTTCATAGTTTCTCTTCCTGCTATCCCGATCGTTAACACTAGTAAAATGAGCTACGCTACAATCCAGGCTAATTACCTTGTTTTAACACTCTTTTTACGTAAGAGCCATGCTGTTTAAAACCATGTCAGCAGGTCACATGCTGATGGGAATATAACTCACCTTTTTGCTCGGTAAGACTTGTATCACTGTCCACTCAAACCTGTCTCTGCTGTGTCCTATATAGCTCCCCTTATTGCGAGGAGCCTGCCCTCGGTTCATCAACCGTTGTGACTGCGGTAGCGAGAATGATAACTGCTCAGCCATGATTTCCCTTGTCTTGTTTTCACTTAACTTTAGGGTTTCTCTGCTGTGTCTTTCCACATCTAAACCTCGGGGGAGAAAATTGAATCAATGCTTTTATTTGTTTTAAACCCTGCTTCTTTTTGTTCTGTTGTAAGTAAGGAAAAGTCCGGATAGCACTCAGACCTGCAAGATAATCCCTGCTGTGGTTTTTGCCTTGCATGAGCAATGGAAAAGTCTTTTCCTTCCAGAACATTCCCTACATTTCTATTGGGGGCTCATTTTCTGAATGCAACTTCTTTGGGGATTCATGTCCCCAACATTCCTTTGCAGAGATGTGCAAAACAATAGGCTTGACTCTCTGGCACTCCAGTTGCACCAAGGGTTTTTGCATTGGTGTGTCTGGAATAATTTTGGCCTGATGAAGAGCAATATGAAGACTAACTGAGACTGTATTAATTTTCTTCTTTTTCTTTCAGAGAATCTTGCTGGTCTAAATCCTGTTCTGATCCTGAATCCTGTTCTGATCTGAACCTGAGATGATTATGTGAACTTGCAGCCCAGAAGGCCAATTGTATTCTGGGTTGCATCAAAAGAAGTGTGGCCAGCAGATTGAGAGATGTGATTCTGCCCCTCCACTCTGCTCTGGTGAGACCCCACCTGGAGTACTATGTCTAGCTCTGGAGGCTGAGGAAGGACATGGACCTCTTGCAGCAGGTCCAGAGGAGGGTCATGAGGATGATCAGAGGGCTGGAGCACCTCTCCTACAAAGACGGGCTGAGGGAGTTGGGCTTCTTCAGTCTGGAGAAGAGAAGGCTTCAGGGACAACTTATAGCAGCCTTCCAGGACCTGAAGGGGACTTATGGAAAGCTGGGGAAGGACTGTTGTAAGGGCATGTAGTGATATGACAAGAGGTAATGGTTTTAAACTAGAGCAGGGTAGGTTTAAGTTAGACATTAGGAAGTTCTTCACTATGAGGGAGGTGAGACACTAGAACAGGTTGACCAGAGAGGTTCTGGAGGCCCCATCTGTGGAGGCATTCAAGGTCAGGCTTGATGGAACTCTGAGCCATGTGATCTAGTTGAATATGTCCCTGCTTACTGCAGGGGGGTTGGACTAGATGAGCTTTAAAGGTCCCTTCCAACCTAATGCGTTCTATGGTTCTACGAAACAGGCTGAAAAGACTCGACCTGCATTTTCAAAGTGCAGAACAGCTAAAGTGAAACAGGAATCACATGGTGATGGGCCTCATGCTATTCATGTCAGTGCTTAAGTTCTCCTTGTCACTTAATTTAAAAAAATAAAAAACCTACAACAACCAAACAGCCAACTTTAATTAAACTTCAATGCTTTTCCAAAACAGTGTGTTGCCATGTAAATCTACTGGCCCAATGACAGTTACGCAGGCTATCTGTGCTACAGCTGTGTGGAGACACCACAGTCCCTATGGGCTGCCAGCCACAGAGCTAAAAACAGGATTAACCCTGGCATGGCAGCTCGTGTATATGTGTTTGGGTGGAAAGTCCATGACCACCTTCATTCTTTATTACTCTTGATGTTTCACCTCCTGATACTGAGGTGTATGAGAGTATAAAAATAAGTGTCCTTTGCTCACTGGATATAAACAGAATCGATTTAAATGTGCCATTTCGCTCTCACAGACCCAGCAAAAAGTCCCTTAAGGTTTAGGTTTATCAAGTGTGTGAACTTTACCCAAGACCCATGGTGCTGACATCTCTGTATGATTCATAAAGAAACGTTCTGTTTACACATCAGCATGAACCTCAAGAAGCAGAGTTTAGACAGGGCTTGAAATATAGGACAGAAATTGAATGCAATAATGAAAAGCATTTGATTTTCCCATAAAAGTAGCAGATACAAGGTCAGCAAGTGATACGTAAATATGCGTATTACTATCAGTGCCTCACTTGGGCTCCCGATCCAAAGATTTTTTTCAGAGGCTTGTGACTCATCTATAAATATTTACCAAGGTGGTAAAATTTGCAACAGGGAGCTTGTACTTAAAAGAGGGGGGTTTTCTAAACAAACATTTTATCGGAACAATAGGTGTTCCATCTCGAAGGTTTGTGAAATGATGTAGGAAATTTCGAATCAGAGGTGGACTATCCTAATGCAGAACATCCATAGGACTGCAAGCAATAAATACAGAAATGGACAGTTTTGTATTTAAGTTTTTTTTTTTTTTTATTTTAAATGAAGCTTGGGTCAAAAGAGATTTCAAATACTTAAGAATAATTAAAGTATAATTCTACTGAGTTTTCAGGAAAAAATATATGTGTTCTAATAAATCTCAGAAGCGTTATTTCACTTGGAAGTACATTTGAAAGAACTGCATGTTCTCAGAAGGGTAGTCACATTAGAAGTAGTTCATTAAAATGGTTCTAACTTTTTGAAGCGTGTTAAGTCTGCAGTATCTATTCATGTGAGGTAAAATTGCAGGCTGAAAAACTCGTAGTTGTCTGATAGTACAGAAGTTACTGTTGTTATAAATCAGTCTTTACTGTGGTTAAATGATAGGGTGGAGAAGGGTGAGGGTGAAGCCAGTAACTGCCTTTCCATCTAATTTGAGAGAATAATAAAAGATGAATGAGAAAAGGATTTTCAGAATTTTACAGCAGCTCCACAGCTCTCTGAGTTTAACCACTTTTCCCTCGCCTTCCTTTTTTTTATTTTTCCCCTAACCTTTCTGGTAAAATGGACTTCCATTGAGATAAAGCAATTTATAAGATGCTGCCTTTTCAGGGGCAGCATGCTCCTAGACTGAAGAAACACGATTTCCAAGCCATGTCAGACGCAGGTTGGGAACAAAATCCTGCTTCTCTCTGCTCTGCCTCCCATATGTTGGCTGCTTATGTTGTAGGACACTAATGAACACTAATGGACCTTAATGATAAGGAAGTTCTGCTCAAACCAAAGGTATACATGGGACAGCACCACTTATCTCCACAGCAGGACAACAATCAGAATTGATGTGCAAATGGCCACTGGCAGATGCTTGTTAAAGATCGATGACTTCATTTTTTTTTTTCTAACCTTTTCTGATTTTTCTTTTTTCCTCCCCTCTCCCCCTCCTTTGGCAGTTTTTGGTGACTTTCTAATTTAGATGAGAAAAATGTAAATAGGAAATTGATCTTTCAATTGTAGGGCTGCATGTTCACAATCCTCACTTTTAAAGAACAGCACATGGCCAACGTCTCTGAATATAAAACCAACTTTATTTAGGTGTCTCTTTTTGGGAAGCTGTAAAAGCATTATCTGATTTACCATGATGTGTGAAATTGCATCTAGGAACTGTGTAAACTTTTTAATTCTTTTTTTTTTTCTTTTTTCCTCTCCCCTCCACCACCGTATATTTGTTATTTAACTGCTGTGGAGCATTTGGTCAAATAGGAAGCTTATGTTTATGTTCCAGCAGTGATATGTGGCCTCAGTCAAGGATTAAGGCTGGGGTTTTTTTTTGTTTTGTTTTGTTAAATTAATAGGAAAAAGATTATTCTGACCCAGCAAGTTTATAATCAAAGTCTACAATGGGTTACAAGGGTCTGAAGCAGATGAATAGGCAGTAAACATGTCAAGTGGAAGAGAAGGAGGAGGAGGAAGAGGAGGAGGAGAAAAGCATACTTTTTTCATAAGAAATAGTAATTTCCACTCTTTACCTGTTTGGTCACTATTTCTTCTAGGATATAGATTCCAGGAAAGATTATTTGCAAATAAGTGAGTCCTCCAGCCTGCAAACACCTGTACAGGTGACTAAATCCACATGTATACTTTAGAGGGTTGAGGCTCCAGGGTTTTACACTTTCATAACTTCAGCCTCATGTTTGATTCTGGGTTTTGATTACCTTCTTGTCTAGTGTCATAGTGACAAAATGGCAATCAGGCACTTCTGCTTTTATATTTACAGTAACTTTGAGTGATCATATGGGGACTCGCACAGGAAAGCATAACTTACTTTGAACCTCCTACCCTTTCCTCATGTATGGCTTAAAATAAGTAGGCACAGTTATCAAACTCTTGTCAGGACTTGTAACTTGTCTGCAATAACAAGGTTAACCAGCAATAGCAGTCTATGCTCTGTGGTTGCATGCCAGTAAAACACTGACAAATTGAAAACTGTAATGAGAATAAACACATTATGAATATACCAAGCACACTGACACTTTTACATTAGGAACTGCGGTCATGGTAAGCTGCCTTGTCCTAACCAACCCCTGCCTTTTGAAATAGGGCCTCATTTTAAACTTATCATGTGTTCTAAAACAGAGGTAATAAATGTGCCCCCCGTGCCATAACCCTGGGTTTTCAAGACATGGTTTAAAATTATTTTCCTGCTTGGTGTATTCTTACTTCCCCCGGTAAACAAGATTGAAAGTTAATAACAAGAATGGTTTCATAAATGAAAACATAAATTTTCATGGAGCTGAATAGAGTTATAATTTATAGGCAATCAGGATCTTCAAGCAATAATTGTTCTATTATTTTTGTTTGGGTTTCTTTAGTATTTTGGGTTCTTTTCCCTGCAGATATGATTCGGCATGTGTTGATTAATAAAACATTCACCAAAAATTATTTTCCAGCAATGAATTCTCCTCAAACGAGCTCAGTGATGTTCTGCAAATCACGCAGAGGATTCTAGGGACAGAAAAACATGACTTCCTGGTTTGGTATATAGCACATAGACACGCGGTAAGGACGTGAGAGGGAGGGTTACTACACCAGTGCTGAGCCCCACAGCTCTGAATTTGTCTCTTTGCATGAAAAAGTGGAGTGGATGGGGTTGCTCGGTGTCCCCCCCCCCCATGCCGCACGTATTGTTTGGGAGCGCAGAGGAGCGCAGTCGCAGGCAGTCGGTGCGGGGGGCAGCCCTGGCACGACGCAGCACAGCTCTCAGCAAGCAGGTGTGTCACAGTCAGGAGCGAGCTACGTTGGCAGTGCTGTGCAGGGAAGTTTGAGCAGCGATTGCCAGCACTGGCTGGAGCAGTCATTATCTTCCCGCTTTGTGTGAGCCTTCTCAACGTCTGTTTAGCTTCCCCCTCCAACAGGTGAGGTTTGGACGGTACCTGTAGGGGACATGTTGTGTGGGAGAGGAATGGCAGGGTAGGAAGGAAGCTTTGGACCCCTGAGTACTTCAAGCACCCCATGGTGATGCTGACAGTGGCTAGAAATTAAACCGAATGCTTTTGAGCCTCCAAAGTTGTTTGTGTTGTGAAGGATCTGCTCCCAGCTGAGCCCTGGCATCCATGCAGGACCTGACAGGCTGCCTTGTGGGTGTCCTAGGCAGCCCAAGATCTACGGCACTAACCTTTGTTGTCACTCAGATTTGGGGAGCAAGATGTCAAAAAGGCAAAGGAAGGAGGTGGGGCCGTAGACCTATTATCCCTCCTTATCAGCCCGTGGAGCGGGGCCAGTACCTGAGGGAACAGCGTGGAGCATGATTGCTCACCTCCCATGGAGAGAGGGTGCATGCCTTGAGTCTGTAGCTGGGTGGTTTTACTATCCTGCCAAAAATTCAGAAATTTCCCTCTTTGTATCAGGAGGAAACAAGTGTTCTAAGGTAACTCTGGAGAAGCCAGTAACCCAGAGGTTATTAGGACACTCACCTGGAAGATAGACACCCATGCTGCAAACCTGATTTTTCTTCATTCTAGACATTAGACATTTGCTTCAAACCAGACATTAGAACCTGCCAGAGGCCATGTATAACAGATGTCCCCTTTTCCCCATCCTAGCATTTTTTCAAGGGTGGGATTTTCCCCACCTCTCTGCACAAACCTCTTTTCCACCTTGTGTGAATTTTTTAGGCATTAGAAGAGAGGTCAAGCAGAAGAGGTGAGAGACACCAGCCTGGATGGAGACAGTCTGAAGCTGTGGGTTCAGCATCAGACAAAGTTTTGTCATTGCCTCACTTCAATAAAGTTCCCTCCTGGGGAAGAACAGGTGATAGCAGAGGGGAAAGGACCACACCATTCCCCAAAAGTAGACTTAATCCCATCTTAGTCTCAATGGCAGGAGTGGCGGGTCACTAACACTGAACATGTGTATTTGCAAGGGTGAACAGGCAGGGCTGTAAATATGTTCTGAGGGCCTCTGTAAATACGTTCTGAGGGCTGTCATCAAGTTGTCTGGCTTCAGTGCCCTGAACCAGCTGATGCAGGTTCCTACGTCTTCTTGTGGGCCATACAGAGAAATCAGGCTCTCAAATCAGTTGCCTGAATGTAGGAGTCTAATGCCATTTGAAATACCCTTTTGTCACCTGCCTGGCCTTCACTGCTCTCCTGCAGTGACTGTATCATACCTGTCAGCCTGGGGCTGACATCTTGGCTACCCGAAATTATTCCAAGCACTCGATGCTTAATTCTCAACAAAGTAATTGAATCCTGGGCTCCTACTTTTAATTACCTTGAATCACAACTGGTCTAGATGCCTAGAGTAAAGCATGCCTATGGAGGTGCTATGATTATCCCTTCTCTCCCTGGGGTCTGAGCACATCATCTGGGAGCCCTAAACTTGCAGTCCTGGCACCCTTGGGAAGAGCAGGAACTTGGTTTGGAAAGCTCACCCAGGAGATCACATCAAGGCTGGGCTCTGCTGGCAGAGGGCAGATAGCAGGGCTTGTATCATGTTTCCATCCAAACTCTTCTCTCTCTCCTGTTTTATTTTCTCATCTCTCCCTGGTGATTGACGACTAGCCTCATCTGTGAATCTGGGCTGAAGCTTACATTAATGCAATTTCTTGGATCACCTTCAGATTTGGCTTCTTCAATAGAAATATGGTATTTGCTCCTTTTCCAGTCAATGGATTTAAATGCTTTCCAGTTCAGTAATTCACAGATTCGGATGAGATTGAACTAGCTCTTGGAAAAAAGAACTACATAAAAAAGGAAAAAAATGGTGCAAGCAACAGTATTCGCTTACTCATTTTGCATTCCCAAGTTGTTAAAGACAGAAACAAGGCTCCAGAATATTATTTTAATATAAATTAAAAGCTCAGGTTTGAGCTTTTACTCCGGAAACAACCTTCCTAAGAAGATTGAATTTCTTTAACTACCAGTTCTGTCAGGTCATCTGCCATATTGACATGTTTGGCACACATGTAATCTTCATTGCAGCCAAAGGAAACTTTTTCAGCGATTCTCTACTTTTCTAAAGCACTGCCTTTGGCTACTCTTAGTAGCTAAGCTAAGGGTAAACCTGTGTTGTGGATAGCAGCGTTGCATGGAGCTGCGCAATAACGTGGAGCTTCAGGAAGGTTAGGACACTCTGCCAAATAGACTGTGGCTCAACTAACTGATAACCATCTTCTCCCATTCAATTTTATGTGACTTAGTTCAAAACCTCCTGTCAGTCAGAGTAGGGGCTGTGTTGCTAAACTCTGTGCACTGTCAAGCAAAAAATGCTTCAGGTGGATGGCAAAGGGGTACCCACTCAGTGCTTTGCTATAATTACGTGGGTGCAACAAGTGAGGGAAAAGGTGTTGTAAACTTTCTTTTCCATCCAGTCTTTCACTGCCTTCTTGCCTTTGTCCACGCTATAATAATGGTGCCATGAAAGGCCTGAAACCCAGAAAATAACAACAGGTGTTAAAAGTAAACATTTAAAAAAAAAAAAAGTCCAACAGTAAACTGAAATTAAAATTGATTGTGTAAATTGTCCCTTTATTTGATGTTTTCTTTTTAACATTTCAGATTCTATTAGCATTTTGTAAAGATTTTTGATAAGGATGGATGTGGGAAAGAAATACTGCCAAAGTATATGCTACACAGAGCTTAGTGAAGCCATGTGTGTATTCACATCAGGAGAAATATGCTACCTGGCACTGAAGCAAAGAGTTTGCAGAAGATACAGGTGCTCTAATGTAGTTTCAAATTTTTTTTAAATTAAAATATTATTTTGTTCGTGTTAAATTAGGTCTTAGAATTTATGGCTGAGAACAAGACCCTAATGAATATGTAATGAGTAAAATGACATACTAAAGAAAAAGTTACTGTTACAGCTCAGCAATAAATGATTTTAAAATGGCACTAACATTTTCAAAAGTTGTATTTCTGTTCCAGAAAAGAATGAACAATCGTAAGCTTAAACAGTGAAGCATCTCTGTTACTATATTGCATCACAGATTAAGTTCTCTGCTTATCTTTTACTCTAAACTCTGGTAGGCTTATAAAATTTCCTGTGATCCAGAAGGGTTCAGTAAATCTGGGCTTGTTTTCTGTCCTGAAAGATATACAGTATTTTTCACTCTTCTAAAAATCTCTCTAGAAAATGGTGGAGCTTCTCCCACCACTGGTTTTCCGTAGCCAAAGAAGTCCCAGCTATCTACTGTGTGGGAGGAGAGGCTCTAAAACATAAACAGGCTAGTACTACATCACACCATCTGACAGCGACGAAGCCGAAAGAAAGATGGTTGGAACAGTGATGGTGAAGGGTTGCTTCAGCTCAAGCAGAGCAAAGTTGTCCAAGCAAGTAAGTGAAATGGAGAAGCAGGTGAGAAAATGATGCTGAAGCTTCCTTAGCTGCAGGAATCAGTTAAATTTCCTTGAATAAGTGTTTTGTCACTGTGCTCTCTCTAATCCAGGAAACTATGCTAGACTGAAAGCAGAAAGTTTCAACATTCAGGTTAAGGCCAACACCCTTTCTGAGGCTACACTTATTATCAGGGCACTGGTAAGGGCAAACTCTTAATGATTTTTTTCCGCTAACATCTGGGTGCCTTGTCTTTCTCTGCCAAGTCTTTAAGAAAGTGTTTTAGCATAAATGGCATAATATGCATTTTGTAAAACTAGCAGAATTACAGTGCAGCACGTTATGCAAATAAGCTAGAAACAAAAATGCCGTTGCTGCTGTATTGAAGGAGCTGTCCCATGAACTTCCACCTCTTCTCTTTCGCACGACATTGAACACCGGCTTTTGCAATTATCCCTGCAAAGCATTTAGACAGGCATTGATTATTAGGTAATCTGCTTGTTCTCTTGTTCACTGCTTTACTTTTTAATTCCAATTATTTAGCAGGGTTTTTTTTAACAATCTAAACTAGGTGGACATGGCTTCAGTAAGCAGCAGTAATATGTAAGTGGGATAAATTTGTCTTTCAAACACTTACGCTTGGTCTTAAGTTATTAAGTTATTAATCTTGTTATTAAGGATTGCTCTCACTCTTTTTCTCTTTTTAAGATAAGCACTCTTGGATTTTTAGGTATCCTGCCAACACAGTTGTAAGTTTAGGGTGTCAATTTTTACTTCTCGCTCAAAATTCGATTCATTTATTCTCTATGAACTTGAAATCATCTTCATAATGTTCAGTCCCTTCTGGCTGCACAAAAAAAAAAGAAAATCTATGAATTGAAAAAGGCATGATGCACCACTTCATAATGCTTAACAGTAGAAGAAAATTAATCATTTTTGTCTTATTTTTTTTAAATAAAATAAGCATTAAAATTGGTCTCCAAGAGCTCTGCAAGAGTAATACTTCAGTCGTAAGACAGTCAGAAGGGTTATTTTTACTTGGATCATTGCAGGGATCTGGTTTATCTCACAGCCCAACATCGAGTTGTGTCGGCACAACCAGGGGGAGGCAAACTGTGAAGTGGGGAGTGGGAAGGAGGAAATAGAAAATTTCTTCACTGCCAACTCCTCTGTATCATTTAACAACAACTTGCATCCCTCCCTAATATTTTTGCACTAAACCCCTTCTGCTCCAGAAAAAAAAAAAGGCCCTTCCCATAAGAGGACCAGCTGGATTAACCAGGGCAGTTTAGAGCCCTCCTGCCATTAACCTTTCTGCAGTCAGTCAGGATGCAGTCACAACCACAAGCAATACATGCTTTTTCACTGCTCTCCCCACACATCCACAAGGTCAGATAAAGTTTTTCTCTGATGACTGGGAACGAATCACAAGGTAGCCAGCTCATCACGCTGCCACTCATTTTTTCTGTAAAACCTCTAGCCATGCGAACCAGGAGGACAGAAAAGCCCTTGATTTTGTGTTGCTTTGCAATGTAGTTCTCAGAAAAGCATAGTTTAATCTGAGTCGTCAGGTATTGGTCACCAAGACTAATTTTGATGTGGCCTCAGGGTTTCCACCTCTCAAAGGTACTGATTTAATCACTATTTGCCCTTCACAGACATTTGGAGGAGAAATTTTACAGTAAACTCATAAGAATGGCTTAACCAACAACATGTATGGCAACAGTGATGAGCATCACAGAACAAGCCACCTGTGAAATAGCAGAAAATATCTACTTATGGAACTAGGGTTTTGCACATAGTGGGCACAAATAGCTGGTTTTTACACTAACTTTTTTTTCCCCCCTGGTGGGTTGTTTCTTTTAAACTGCATGCATGACTTTAGGTAGCTAAAGTACTTTGACTACCACTGCTAATGGGAAGCACAGGAGAAGAAGAAGTCAGAAAACTTGTTGGCATTTAAAAATCCTGTAGGATAGCTTTAAACAAAGCCGGAAAACATTGGAGAAACTTCAGTTGTATCAGTTGCTGATGACACTTGAATCTTCTTGCAGCAAACAGGGATTCACAGGAGATGACACTGTCTTTGTGTTTCTCCATGAAAAGCACAGGTAAATATGCACATAGTTCATTAATTTTAAAAGGCAGACTACCAGTTTGTTTTGACCAAATAGCTCCTCACAAATATGCAAGTGCTTCAGCATTTGCTTATCTTTCTGCAAGTATTTCTGAGCCTACAGTTTTTCAGTTTTTTTAAAATCAGTGTAGAGTTTGACAAATATTTCTTTGGAAAAAACAAGGACTTCCTTGTCTTATACCACTGCAACACTTTTCATTTAAAACCAAATAAAAATTAGACTCATCTCTGAATATTTCTTTATTATTTGTATTACCCCCATTTTGTTTGATTCCTTCCTTATGTAAGTGGAAATGGCAATTAGATGTTGCAACAGTATTACAGCAATGCTGAGAAACGCTGGACTACATCACCTAATCATTTTCCAAACCTAGTGGCTGTGATTCACCGTGAAAATTATTCAAAGAGAGTTTTCCCATAATAACTTTCACAAGCTAGCAACATTATCACAATAGCAACAAAACCAGCTAGATCTGTTCTGGTTCCTATTGCTGTAGTAAACACATATGATATATATATAGCTACACTGTCTGACATGATGTAAGTGGCTCAACCGGACTCACATTCTCCTGTGGAAGGTGAGGTATATTGCATGAAAAGATTTGCATTTGCCAGCACCTGACAACACAGGGATGTGGGCATGTGGCATATTGTGGAAAGAATGTAATTCCCTTCCTAGATTCCCAAAAGACAGTGGAAAAGACATGCAAGGAACGTTAGTTCCTCAACACATACAGCAGGCCTTTGGGAATGTAAGGTTAGCACCAATAAAGATGTGTACAGCCCACGTAATTCAGGAGACGTAGAGATGAGAATACAGATGTAGTCTGGTCAAGGAAAAACCTGACTGTGGCTGAGTGTGCATCACTTCTCTTCCCCATAAAACCAACAAGGTCTTCTCTGACACATGTTGTTGCGAGAAGCGTTTTGATTCCTTGCAGACTCAGATGACGCCATGTGTCTTTTCTAGTGGTGACAGCTCTTCAGCGACCATGACTGAAATTGGATCCCAAACACATAGGTGCAGAAATGTGTTTTTAATGATTTTGCACCATGCATCCAAAAAAGTTTAATATAATATATAAAGGTACTAACAGGTATTCCTGTTTTTCACTGCCGTCTTTTGCTCTGGCATGCCTGAAACTACAGCTTGATCCACAGTCTACTGAGGCCAGTAAGGGTCTTCCCTTGGTGTCAGAGGGCTTTGGATCCAATGTATTTGGATCAATTCCTCAAGACAAAGACACCATCCTCTGAATTTACCAGTGCACGGTTTACACTGGTAGTGTCCAGTAAACTAAATGAGTTTGCTGGGTCAGGGACAGCCTGTTGTGAGCTCATAACTGTTCTTAACTGCACAGTGGAGGCCTTCCTCAGATCATGGTTCTACGAATACGACGAATAATAAGTGAAATTCAAGCTCTGAAACTATGCAATTAATTTCCATTCCGGAGAACTAAGAGAATCCAGCAAGAATGGATTCTCAAGTACTGAGGTGACCAACATTTCTAAAATACACCAGCATGCGAGCTTTTGCTGAGTAAACTACAAACTTCCACACTATTGCAGAATGACTGTCAGTTCCTGCCTCATAAAATCTAAGTGTAACTTTTTTCAAAGAGTTAATCAAAGTACACCACCGAGAATAAGTCATTTCAAGAATTACCATCAACGAACTCATTTGAACCCAGCCCAGCTGCTACCTGCAGCGCCAAACAGATGCACCACATATTCCAGGCGCTCTCCCATTCCTTGTTGTCCATCACACCTCTCTGAAAAATGGGGAGACCAAATGTTACAGCTACAGAGAAGTCTGAAGAAAGGTTGACACCAAAGATGTGTTTTTCCTTTCTCAATGTGCTAATTTTCTTTTCACTTTTACAAGCAGTGGCTGGTGTATGTTTTGGCAGACATGTGCTTCTGGCTTGATTTACATTGTTCATGCCAGTTAAGGAAAGTTTCCTACAAAATTTAGATCATCTGTGGTAAAGGGCCCTGGATATTACAATGAAATAGAGGTTTTGTTTTGCTTATTTATGATCTCTCCTTTTCTTTTGGACTTTTTAAAATTAAATTAAAATCTCCCCACAGATGAGCTGTAGTAACTTTCAACAGGAAAGTTACTTTCTGCCAGCAGTTTTCCGTATGCCTTCGCTTTAAAAGAAATGTGTTATGAAAAGAGCTGCAAAACCCACTGTTGCTTGCAAAGAAAAGAAATTGCCATTTTTTTCCTACAGCAGAGTAACAATTCTTTAATATTTGCACTGTTCACTAGGAGTTCATTAGTGTAACAACAGCACATCCTGTAAATCACACTGTAACGTTGTCAAAGCTTTTCATACTAAAATAGACTAAGGGCGGAGGCTTCATGCAAAGGGACAAGGACGTACCTCACACATTAGTCAGTGACTGTGAATCAGAATTAATCTGGATAATTAAGTAAGTCTGAAGGTGTTTAAGTACACTAAAAGAGAGTCAAGACAATGTAAAATATTTTTGGACTAAAGAAAGCACAAATCCCACTAACTTACCCTAGAATTCAACCCAACCACCGTTTAAGGTATGTAAATCCATAAGGCCAGCTACCACAGGCTCTCAGTTTCTTGAATGTTTCGATTAAGTGGATTCTGTCCAGGTATTTCTCACTATTAAGAAAATATGGTGTACAAAACAACTGGAGATGGGTGAACTAATTTTACCTCATCACAAGCCTATCCAAAGATCACTTCTAACCACGAAATATTAGTAGCTTCTTGTTCCTTTCAGAAGATGAACACATAGAATAATATCTAATGATAAAATAAGTGGAGTTGAAGAGAAGAAAGCAGCATTGGAAAACAAGTATGAACATACTCTGAAGAACGGATTACATAGTATGGACAGAGGATACAAAAGAAATACTATTAATACCTTCTACCCATGGTCCAAAGGCATATCTGGCACATCAGGGAGTTGTGTGGTTTTTTCCTACCTGCTAAGGTATGTTACAGTCCTAATTCTACTCGGGGGGAGCAGGGGGAAAGTTTACATTACATCAAAGAAAAGTCTGCAAAGTCAAGCTAGGTCTGCAAAACCTGTGGACCATAATGTAAGAAGTTCACAGACATTGAGTTTGCTCAAGACTAATGATAATCCCTTGTGAAATGCAAACTGAAATTTGTTTGCCTACCAAAACAAGGCCTTTTTCTTATCCCCCTTCCCATTCACAGACACAGGCATGTGTTGGCTTGTTATTGTAGTTTATGAATGTTGGCCTTTATTTCTGTGAAATTAGCGTTATCAACTTCATTTGACAAAATGTAAAATTATATGTAAAGCTGACAGACTTGGAAAAAGTAATAGAAATTAAAAGGAAATAAACATAGACTTATGAAGCTGTGTTCTCTGAAATAGTTCTTTTACTCTGAAGGGCTGCATAATAACACTAAGCCATATGTGTGTCTTTTTTCTCTTTAATATATATTACTGAAACTGGACAAGTGCTAATAACACTGCTCAGGAGAATGACATCTATCATCCAGAAAGTTCTCATTATAGCTTACTTTATCAGTTCAATGAGGGAAAAAAAAATCAGCTATAAATCAGAATCTCCAATTAATGTTTTAGCTGAACTTAAAATAATATTCTAAGGTCAGATCATAAAAGTGTGGGATTAAGCAAAAGCCAACCACACTAGATGTCACTTCCCCTTTACCTGGAGACCTACATGATGGATTGTACTGTTCACGCATAGCGCAGGACAGGTGGAATTTGAGAAATATGTCCCATAGCACACAAATCATATGATATAAACTAAATACTCCACAGGTTATGGGTTTTAGTATTCTGGAATCAAGATTTCTTATGCCAATTGGTGATTTTTATGTTCTTCATTGGTCTTTTACTAACAAGCTATTTGATCTTTCTGCCTAATTGCTCTCATGTTAATAATTATGTGGGGTTACGAAAGCTCTAATTCTTAACTGTACGTATGGGAGGATGCATAGTTATGACATCCCTGTAAAATCTTCGTGAGAAAGACGTGACCCAGGGCAGTGAGGAAACTCTCTCGGAAAAGCTGACGAGCTGGGCACCGTGCCACGCTGACGTAGCTGCCCTGTGCCAGCTTGCTGTGCCGGCCTGGGTGGTCGCCATCCCTCAGAGCCAGGAATCTTCCTCAGAACCCTTTGCCTGAGGGTGGAAGGGGAATTTCTAGCTCCAGTGCTTTTATGAACTCCATCTTAACTATGTCAGAGTGTGTCACAGCCTTTCGGTTACTCACTGTCTCAGGCAGGGAAGTTGCTTTTTGCAGCTGGTGGCCTGAGGCTGCATGGGGTTTGCAGGACTCCCTGAGAGCCACCAAGCAGGGACTTGAAGCCCACATCTCTGTATCACACACAGGAATGATAGGGGCATTTTTCCTTTTTGCTGTGGCTCTGATGGTACAACAATGGTGGACACTGGCAGTCATTTTGTCTTGGGAGAGCAGGTCTGAAGACAGCTGTCTTTCTGCTTATTCCAAAAGCTCCATGAGGCAACGCAGTGGGTATGAATGTTTTGTGGGCGGTCACTCTATTTTTTTTTTTTTGTTTTCAAAGTATTTCTTCAGGCTGGGTTGTTTCTGTCACTGCTTTACTAAGCAGCTCCACAAACCTCGCACAAGCACAATGGAGGGGCAGAGAATGACACGGTCTTTAAGCCATCTGCAGAATGGGAGAGGTAGGAACGTGTCAGACTCGCTTTGTTTCTAGAGTAATATGTTGGAATAACAAGATCCTCCTGTTCTAGGTTTAGCCACACTGGCCGTTTTGTGGGGCAAATTGGAAGTGGAGGAGGAAGGAGAAATTTCATTCATTCGCCCTTTCCCTGCCTGCATGGGAAGCCGAAGTTCCCAGTGGGCAGCTTCTGCTCCCGCCTTATTCCCACAGCCGCTGCTGTCGCTGTACACTGGGGAGGCAGTGACTGTTTCATTTCCCACTCGACATAATTAAAATCATGTCCACTCTGTGGAAGACCATGTCTACTTTGGTTCATTGTGGAAGGGCGGACCTAAAGAGGAAGAAGAGGCCAAGGTGGACATAAATGTCAAAATGGTGCGCAATCAGCTGCTTCAGTCATGCTCCTGTTTGCAGACATGGGGACATGAGGTCTGGGAGACTCCTGTGTTAGCTGTGCGGGGTGTGGGGAACCATCTTTACACCCCAGTGCTGGAAAAGCAGATGTAGCGGGGTGCTGGATTGCAACACTCCGGAAGAGTGCGGGACATGATTTTCCCATTTTCCCATTTCCTTTTGCTTTCGATTCACCACGTGAAGAACAAGGCTGCAAGCACACAGGTGCACTCAAGAGTGGGTTGGTTTCTGTTTCCTTTCCACACGCTGCTTTGGGGGTTTGCACGCTGGCCCCCGCTTCGTGGGAAGAGAACCAGCAAGAAGGGAGCTCCAGGGGCTTCTCTTCTTGCCCTGTTCCTTGCACCCACTGCTTGTTACTGGCAAAAACAAGAATAAGAAAACCCCCAGAAGTTAAGCCCTCACAGCAGATTGAACTCTTTTCGGCTGAGCCCTTCTGGAGGCGTTATTTCCCCTTACAGTTAATAGTTGTCATCGTGGTTGCGACTGACTCTCCATGCAAAATACACTATCTTTTTTGTACCCTTATAGTATTCAGCATAGAACATTTTTCACTCTACAAAGGCCTTTCCTTTCCTCTCAGTGGTCATCTCTAAACTGGGACTAGAGCCCCCCTCGTCCCTACCAGCAGTGGAAAGGCAAAGAGCTGCTTTCCCCTGGGTCACGCAGCCCGCAGCCGTGTCGTGCCCCTCGCAGCCTACCTGGGGCTGGGGCACCCGTGGGGGCTCAACCCCTGAGTGGCTGGGAGGAGGGAAGTCAAAGTAAGGGACCGGGCATGGACTGGGGCTTGTGAGAGCTCTGTCGTGCCTCTCCTCTCAGGCTGGTAGTCACAGTGCCACAGAATGAGCCAACCGCTTGACCCGAGCACAACCATGATCTTTTCCGTCCAAGTGAAGGCTTTCATGTTTTTGCTACGCTGCTTCTCCTTCCCCTCGGTGTTCAGCTAGAAAAGCTAACGCTAACTCGCACCGGCACTGCTGCTGCCTCCGGCTCTCGCCAAACACGGGGCACGCCTGAGAGCGGGGTACAACGGGGGCGGGGGGACGGCAACGTGTGGCCGCAGGAAAACCTCGGTGAGGATGGATGGTCACCTCTGCCCGGGACAGCGAGCAGCGCGGCGGGGGGACACACTGGGGACGGCGAGAGGACGACGGCGAGGAGCGGGGGGGCACGGCGAGCACGGGGTGCGGGTGCCGGCCGGACCCCGCCGCTTGCCGTTCCCGCGGCGGACCGCGAGATGGCTCCGTGCGGGGTGACCCGGCGCCCGCCGAAACCCCGGAGGCCGCTCTGGGTGAGAAAACAAATCCGCGTTTCTTGTTCTGTCGCATTTTAAAGGCGCTTGCTCATCCCCGGGTCTGCCGGAGGACAGACACACCCCTCCGGCAGGCCTGAAAGTTGTGCTCGGGAAAGAAACAGGAAAGCCCGAGCTGCCCTGGGAAGGTTTCGGCCTGAGAGCGGGCTAAAGGAACCCCTCCGGTGCCCTGGGAGGTCACTATCGCTGGTTCTGGTGTAGCGGTGCAGCTGGTTTCGCACGGTCAATGTGCTTGCAGCGTGGTTTGAAAAATAAATGGCCATCGGTAGGAAATGGGTGGAGTGGCTAAGCAGGTACCGGTGAGGCAGTGCAGAGACTTTCAGGGTTTTCAAAGTTGGAACAGAAGAAGTTGTGGGTTTTGGTTTTTTTTTTTCTCCTTGCTCCTTTGAGGTAGGCGATTTCTATGAAGAAAATTCTGCTCACATTACAAAAGGGAGATGTCAGGGGGTTTGACTGTCATTGAGGTTGAAATGAACTTTGTCACCCTGTTTAAATATTTAAGTCTCCTGACACAGGCAAATACATCACGAAGTGCTAAAAAATATATTTAAAAATACAGCTGCCTTTGAGATTAAGCATTCGTATTCCCACCGTATCCGTTCACTTTGCTGAGGCAACCCTGAAGTATAGAGTATGGCAAGAAACTGGACCAGAGAAACAGCTCCTTTATCAGAATCTGCCTATTTGTGTGTTTGAAGTGGTAACACTTTGTTTTAGACTAATAGTTTCAGCCACTGTGTTGGTTTAACTCATTTCCAAGAGGTTAAACATCAAATTGATATGCGTGTGTACCAGTTTTCTTTATGCATCCAGTCATACTAATGTCCTATTCCCTTAAATCGCTGTATTTTTATTATAATTTCATATCATTTTGCATACTAGGGATATTTAAGGGATTTTTTTTTTCTTTTCTACTTAAAAGTCTTACCTTCCCTGTACAACTACAAGGCTTCCACTGCCACATTGCTGCTCACTTCGTGTTGAAAGTGGTAATTTAACTTAGAGGTCAAAAAATGGCCTTCAAAACCCACTCTGTAACACATCCCTGCTTTCGATGCAGCACTAAGGAAGGGACTGGATGCGCTTTAAAATAAGAGGTTAGGTTTTTAGATTGTGATTGGAGAGGTTGTTGTAATGTGGTCCAGGGCAAGAATCAGTTTTATGTTGGTACATTTTGTATGAGGTGCTCTCAAAGGGCAGTATAGTGCCGGGCAACTCTCAGTGTGGAAAGATGAAACTGGAGGCATTCATGTAAGTGCGAGCCCTCAGTCATGATGTAAAGTCTTATCTCAAGGACAAACTGTACACACCAAAGACAGACTTGCCATTTAGGTTCACCCCTTCCCGTGGAGGTGGAGGAACTCATGATTGTCACAGTTGATTGTCACAGTCCCACTCTGGTGGGACTCACAAACCTCACAAACCTCTCTGTGAGGTTGGAACTGGGGGCTGGAGTGGAAAAGGCTACACAGAGCTGAGGGAGACCTCACCTCACACATTGGTGGAAATGACACCACACAGCGCAGCATGAACACCAAACCTCAGTTTTTTTGAATGGTTTCTGAACCTCCATCTCTGACCCCATCCAGATCTGATTATGGTGGGCTTAACTGGTAACACAGTTTCCAACCCCTAAACGCACAAAGTCCCACAGCTGATGAGAAGTGAAGCATTTATACATCCTTACAGCTTGCTTTGTACAGTTCTCAAAGGCAGAAAATGTACAAGAGACATTGCTCACAAACATTTTGAGTAAATCCTACCATACCTGAGGGAGGAGACCGCTCAAGTTGTATTTCTGCCCTTGCAAGCAATAGGGCTACAGGGGCCTCAGATCCAAAAAATGCAGAGCATATGCAGCACCTGCTGAGAAAAATGGGGGCTGAAGACTCTGCGGGGTATTGAAAAAATAATCACTCCTGTTTCCATACTGCAGTTCTTTTTTTGAATCTGTGACTGTGTAAACCATACATCACATATTGACATTTATGTCCTTCAGCTGTATGACATCACTTGTCACTTAATGTAAATTTGTTCACGCTATACAAAAGCCAAAGCAGATCCTGTGTCTGAAATCTGAGCTCCTAGTTATGAAGGAACATACTCTTACTGACTGACTCATAATTTTTTTTGTTCTGATGTTCAAGCTAGTGAAAAATGAATATGAAATCAGGAATTAAGACACAAGTTTAAACCTGTGTAAGAAGTTTTAAGCACACTGTGCAAATCTGTGTCCAGATCCCACGTGCTCTCAGTCACAGAAATAGTCAACATATAAATAAGCATTTTCAGTGAGCACAGTGGGATGTTTTCGACCTGTGGTTGGCCTATAGGTATGTGCCCATGTATGGGCAGCATGGTCACTATTTGCCTGACAGAGTGTGTGCATGACAAATACATTGGGCCAGCGGTTTGAGCAGTCGCAACAACACATTCTGGGTATATTTGTTAAAAGTAACCTTTTTGAATAAAGCAACTCATGTTTTTAGTCTGCTGCTTGTGTTTGCAAAGATACCTATTTGTCCATCCATCTTCTGGCTTGCTTTGGTTTCAGCCTGCTTTGCTGTGAAGTGTTGCTTTAGGGATACGCAGTGGGATGTATGTTGTGAGGTATGTGGTGGGATGTATGTTGTATTTGAGGTGATGAGCCTGTGGTCCTCCTGTGCATACCGGATGTGAATTCCTTTCCAGCTATGCATACCAGCTGCCAGCAAGTTCTGTCTCCTGCACTAACATGTTTCTGCACTGAGAGAGACACTTTGTTCACATCTGGAGAGTAGCTGATGCAAAATGTCATGATTGCAGAGGGCAAAGCAATCCCACACATGATTCTGACTAGTCATATATGTGGATTTGAAAATACAGACTAAAATCTTGAATCTGACCTTGCCTTCAACAGGAAGCCAGTCACACCATCACTTAATTTCAATGGTGTGATGTATTTTCAGCAGAGAGGCTGCCCTTACCTAAATCAACTTTTTGGCTGCTCTGATATAAATGAAATTTCATGTTTTAGGCCTGAATACTCAAATAATATTTGTGAGTTTTGGCCACCAAATACACATGAATTACTGCAAATAGAAATCCATCCCCTTTCTACAGAGGGAAGAGAGCATTTTTGAGAGTAACGATGAGCTGTGTGGAAGGTGAGAGGTTCAAAGGAAGCCTGAGACTGGGCCCATCTGTGGTGATCTGAGAGGAGATGTTCTGGGAAAGGGAAACACTGGTGTGTGGGTGATGGTGATGTCTTCAAAATCTATGTCTCTGCATGGATGATCTTATTAAAAACATAGGAAACATTTGGGAGAGGACAGATGTGAGGAGCTCAGTAAATAGGGTAGCGGGAAAAGAACTAGAAAAGATATGGCAAGAGGTCTTTAAGTGGGAAAAGAGTTAAGCTATAGAAAGAATAAAAGTTATTATGCTGAGTATATAGGTAGAAGAGCACACAATGAGTTTACCTAAAGTTTTCATAAAAGTTGTGTCACCTAGCTTTGTGCAGCAAATGTACTTGTGAACAGGGTTACAAGCAAACATAAAACTCTTAAGTTATTTTACAACACTATGTATTGGACATTGGATATTTAGGGGGTTTTTATGATGTATCTTGCTGTAATTTAGTTGCAGAAACCACAACTATAGGTTTCCCGACTTTAGTCCATGAGTCAGTTTTCTTGGTTAAAGCCATTCACACTGTTATAACATTTTATATATTTGATTTTAAAAAGCATTTGTATTTGACAATACAACCTAAAGAATGGATTTGGATTAAATCACAGACCTAGAGTATTTGAACCAGTGTTTGCACACTACTGAGAACACATTGCCTCCTTTTACATAACAGTGATTTTATCCTCAAAAACAAATTATGGGGGTGGGACCTGGGTATGATGATATGGAACAGTATCAGACAAGCTCTTCCCCTACTGATTTGATCCTGAGATGGGGGACATTCAGTCAGTTTATTGAGTTGGTGACCAGGTGGATGTAGTGAGATTTTGGGGAATGAAAGCAGTGAGTAGATGTGTGTATCAGTATCTGTCTCATATACAGAGTACCTGAGCAAGTGCAAAAAGTCCAAAACACCATTTTATAGAAAAAAAAAATAGAAGAAAAAATTTTTTAAAGAAAACCCAGCAGGATTCTGTTTGGTGTCAGGAAAACTCACTAAAGAGTATAGGACTGGCTTTGTCCATAAATCTGCGTTTGGAGTTTATTAGTGGGAGAATCTGGTGGGGGAGAACCCATTTCACATCATGGATATGGGAGGTCCCATGCTGCTTCATGACCTTGGCACCTTGATGGCTTCACTTGGTCCTGAGAGCCCGGCCTTGGTAGCAGTCCTACCATCTGCCAGTAGCAGACTGGTTTCCATAACTGTGTCTAAGAAAGACTTACGGTGGGCTTTAACTGGTTTTGTAGTATGTACTGATAGCTGGAATACCTCATATCACTTTATACAGAAGTGCATGAAAGCAAAGGAAATATCCCTATTGGCTTTGGCTGCACCATGTCTTACCAGCAGAATCACAAAGGAGAAAGCTACTGGTTTTTCACAAACTGAAGCTTCTTCTATTTGGGTAAGGAAAGACAGAAAACTTTCCAAAGCAGTGGGGCTTGGTCCAGTCATGGTTACCACAAGCATAGATAAAGTGTGGGGTTTGGCACTGGGTGCAGTCAGTACAAGCAAATTCCATGCCATATGGAATAAGATGTGAAGTAAGTAGGCCCATAGACCTAGCCCAAAGAAGGTCAGGTGCTAGTTCAGCATGTTCCAGCCTTGGCAGGTTCAGGGGCGGGATTTCTACCTTGAAGGTCGGGATTTCTGCTGGATTTATGGGTGCTGGGTGAGCAAATCATGTGTCCTGCTACCTAGCTTCCTTCCTGCCCTGTCCCACATAGAGCAGGCTATGGCAAGGTTGGTCTCCCTTTCTTCTTTGCTAACACACGGAAGCAACTCCACCTCTGCCACCTCCTTCCTCCTCCACCCATTCTGGCTGTGAGCTGTTAGAGGTGTTGCTGCCTGTATTACTCTCTCAATTATGACAGTAGGTCTTAGGGGTTGTATAGGGGCATGGGGGTGCCTCCTTCTTTCCTCCTTCACCCCCATTTCTTGGTCATCTGAGTCAGCAATGTCTTTTTACCCCCAAAACTGCTCCTGGTCTCTTCAGAAGTCAGGCTGCCAAATGAAAGTTGGGTACCTCTTGTAGACCACCTTTTGGCCCAGTCTAACCACATGGATATGATACTTCCTAAACATGCAAGAGACAGGAATTTGCTAGGAAACCACAGTGAGGTATTTAGATACATGCTCAACTCTCAGGATGAGAGTATTTTGCAGACTTTGTAATACCATGCCTTGTCTTAAAGCTAAATATATGCTTCTGAACCGGGTCTAGCCTTTACATGTTGCCTTCACACACCTCAGGCTGTGTCGCAGTTCAAACGTGTGAGGTGTGTCATCTGTAGCAATAAGAGAGGAAGATGGTTTTGGTGAAAAGATGGTTACTCTTCAGTAATGACTATGCCTGGTGAATTCAGATTTGGGATGATCAGTTTGTCATGCTACGTTGCTTGCCTCTCTTGGCCAGGCTTTCTTTTTTGTTTGCAAAGCTTAAAAAATACAAGAAATACTAATTAAATTATATATTCACTTTCCAGGGAGATAAGATACAGTCTTTTTTAATTTGTTGGAAGCTTTACCTAAATAAGAGGACATCAAAGGGCACATTTGGTGGTCTGTTTATTTAGTTTCGTTATATGCTTTATAGCTTTGTCTGTTATTCAAAGACCTAAGCAACTTTACTGGGATCAATAAGAAGCACTGATCCATTCCTCAATCTTCCCCAGACTTCTCCCTTGTGGCAGCTCCAGAGCTTTAACACTCCAGGTGGAGTGTGTCTGGCTCCAGGTAGAGTCTGTCAATATTTTTCATCTGATACAGTGTATGTATTTTTCATATACATGAAAAAGGCAGGTTCAGCAGTACCAGACCACTCCTGAGAATTTGATTTCATTTTATCAAGTTATTCATCGAAGCCAAACAAATAAAAAGTAACTTTCCTTAAGCTCCCGAAAATAAATTGGAAAACAAAGTTTTAAATTTTTATTTGCAATAAATATTATAACTTTCTGGTATGAAAATCCTACACATGTTCAATTTTCCTTGAAATATATTTTTAAAAAGTAAAAAAAAAAAAAAAAACCCAAAATCACAATTAAATTTCTGTTTCAGGTTCAAGTTAAATATTTTGTGCTATTAAAAGAGTTGTGAAAAAAACTTAGATTTGCTCAGCAATTTCCATTTTATGAGAGTCCTGTGAATGAAAGCATCAACAATCACATAGCTTCTATTACTGACTCTAATTTAACTGTATTCCTGGAAGAAAGGCTAGTCTCACTTATAAGTAGGATCCTACAGCCAATACTAGTGCTTGTTTTACAGGAATTTAAGCAGCTAGGTAAATCTTTTTAAAGCACATGTGGCAGATTAAACATGCAGAAGGCATGTAAACCAAGCTTCCTTCAGTCTAGGCAAGTCAAAAGATAATAACTCAAAATGGAGAAGTACCTACCGCTATTCCCTGTCCTGACTGTCTCTACACTTGTGAGTATTCTTTGGGATTCAGACAGACATTTTTTTTGTGGACATCTCTTTATTCTGATCCTCCTACAATTTCTAGCACCATCTAGCTTTTGGCTCTCCTGATCACCTTCAGATCAATGTGGCTTTAGGCAGTTCATTGCTCTGCAATCTAGACTGAAAAATAGGAGCTTATTGTTCCACCATTCAGATGTCCATACTGATCTTACCAGAAAGGAACAGAGCCTCAGGATAATTCTTTTTCAGATTAACCTGGAAAACAGAGATGCACGCTACACCACAAAGCCATATGTAGATCATATAATCTGAAAAGGGAAATGTAGAATTTGCAGACGGTGCGATGGGTTAATCCTGGCTAACCAGCCCCAGTCTCCCTCCTCAGCAGGGTGGGGGGAGAGAACAAGAAAAAAGAAAAAGAATGAGAAAGCTTGTGGGTCAAGGTAGGGACATGGAGACCACTTACTAATTACCATCACCAACAAAACAGACTCAACTAGGGCAAACTAATTTATTACCAGTTTAAATATATTTGGGTAGTGAGAAACAAGAGTACAAACACTAAAATAACACCTTTCCTTCCCCCTTTCCCGGGCTCAACTTCATTCCTTCATTCCCAGCTCCTCTCACTGTCCTGATTAATGTTGCAGGGAGGATGGGGGATGCAGGTTATGGTCAATACGTAGCGATTTCTCTCTGCTGCTCCTTCCTCCTCACACTTTCCCCCTGCTCCAATGTGGGTCTTCTCCATAGGCTGCAGTCCTTGAGGAAGAAACCTGTTCTATTGTGTGCTCTCCATGGGCTGCAGTTACTTCAGGAATATCCATCTGCTCTGGTATGGTCCTCTCCTCAGGCTGCCGGTGGATATTTTCTCTGGTGCCTGAAGAACTTCTTCATTTTCCTCCTTCTCCTCCTCTGACCTTGGTGTTTCCTCTGTTGTTTCTCACTCTTCTTTTCCTTCTCTCCCTCTGCCTGCCCAGTATTCTCTGCCCTTGTTTTCACAGAGGCATCACAGTGATGGGCTCTGCTGTGTCCTGCAGTGGGTCCATTTGGAACCTCGCTGGAGCTGCCTGTGTCAATCATGGGGCAACCTCCAGCCTCTTCTCACAGAGGTCACCCCTCCAGCCATCCTGCCACCAAAACCTTGTCAAATGCCAATACAATGGTACATATGCAGGTAAACCAAACGAGCCTTTCTTTTTCCCAGGAAGCTGCAGGGACACTGCAGTGTGACTGGTAGAGCTATTGATGAGTCCAGCAACATACAGAGGGAGAAGCAGTGAGAAAAGCTTTCCTTGTATGTGCTTGAGGCTTAAAAAGCAACTCCCCAGATCTAGGAGCTGTGAGATACCAAAATTGTCTCATACTGAAAAATGCTTGTTCACTAGTGGCAATAACAACTGTGTCACGTGTTCGCTACAGAGATGCCCAAGGACACTCACCTGTACTGTACTAAAAAGGAAGAGACCAGAAATATATTAATGCTGAATAGATAAAATATTTAAATGGTCATAGCTAGATGGACTATAGAGATCATAATCTGATATGTATGCGTGCACTGTACATTTTTATACTAGAGTTGCAGCATAAATGACCCCATTAAATCCTGTTATTTTCCTAATCCAATAAGCACTTAATCTCATTGCAAGTGTTAGAAATAATTATTCATTTATACACTTGTTTTTGCGACACATTTGATGTCAACAAGGAGTGTGCCTTTGACTAATCAGTTAAAACAGCTGGCAGATAAAGTAGTGAATGAGAATCAAGAATGTGCTATTCCTAGGAAGGAGACTGATGGTGGTTTTTCTTTGGTCTGAGATGCTATTGATTCTACAAAGAAGTTTTGTATTATGCACATAGCAAACCCTTTGTAGGACAGACTCTACTCTGCATTAGCAACCACCAGGAGCAAGGGTGAAAAGTAAAAATCTTTGTGGTTCTCAAGCTGCTTCTGCCTGTTGCCTTACTTGCCCCTACCTCATTGCATTTTGCAGCTGTGAATAGGGGGAAGGACTCCACTCTTTTTCAGTGGAATTCACCTCTGTTACCTCTCAAATGTCTGCCGTATCTAGCTGGGTGAAGGAAGCTGTGTAAGTCAGATGAATGAGTTTTGCTGGTTGACAATTGCCTCCCAAAAGAGGAAACTTTTGTGAAAACTATTGCAAGAAGAATCTCTTCTCTTTTTTTCTTTTTGTGCTCCAGCATGAGCTGTGGCATATAGAGTGAGTCTATTCTGATAACCAAGACTTGTCTGATGGTCAGATATTTTTAAGTTTATTGAGCTCAATCCTGTCACAGTCTTCCTCGCCCCTCTTGGGAAACACTTCGCTCCCCTCTTTAGAAGCAATTTGTGTGCATGCCGGGACTTATGTTTGGCTTACTGTTCCAACCCTGCAGAGTTGCAGGCCTCTGGGGTGGTAGTGGGAACCATGTTGGGGGCCATACTGCTACAGACCAACATGGCACCACTTGCAGGAGAGGGTTACAGCAATCACACCTTAGGTAAGGACAGGGAGGCAGACACAAAATGAACAGATGTTTCACCGTGCATGTTTTTAATTCCAACTTCCCACACTTCTACGTGTGTATATTACACGTGTAGATGGAATTATTTGCCACTAAAGAGAAATACTATCGTTTGTCAGAAGAACAGGAAAAAAAGATTATGCTTTTGCTGTCACAGCTGTGGTCTGGAACATAATGGAAGTATTAAAGCATCAGGTAAGAAAGGAAACATTTTAAAGGTTAAGGAATGCTTCGGAGTGGATAAGCTTGAAGTTATTTTTAACACAGATGTTTCTGTAATGGTGCTATATTGTATGAGGAAACTTCACAGTTCTCCGTGACACTTGCACTAGGTGATACACCTCTGCAGAATGATGGCTTAGTAACTTTGGCTGTAACGTAATAGGATTAGGAACGTTTGCAAAATGTATTCCTGCTAAAGGCATTTCCCCTTTTATAGTCTGTGCTTTTCACATAGGTGTTTATTTCAGTATTTGTTTTTACAACCTTTCTTATAAAAGGGATAAGCTATATTTAAAATTTTGGGAGGTTGCCTGCCACTTTTCAAGTACCTCCACTGAAAATGTTGAATGGGCTATCACAGGGATATACCCATTGAATATAATGTGTGCCAAGGTATGTACATTAAGACAAAATATCTGTAAGGCTTCCTACTGTCAGTCTATCAGTTCCATCATATCTAGCCAAGACATGTAAGGAAAGATCTAAAACTTATCTGATGTCTAGAAATAAATACTACGTTAATGGCCATGCTAGAAATACTGTTGATGGAATAATGGTCTCTAAGCTTTCAAGCTCAATACTGACAGTAGAATAGGGTCAAAAATGAGAGAATTTCAGGAGAAGTTAGCAGTATTGTTACACTTTTAAATAAGAAAGTCACTCGCTGAGAGACTCTTTGGTTTATCCCATCACATTTAGGTAATGATTGCAGAGTGAATTCTGGACAGAATTACAGATTGCCTTCCGACAGTCTTTTTCCTTCTGCCTCCTGCCTAGTGTATCGAGGCTTCTGAAAAGGGAAAAATCATGTGCATGACCCTTCCAGGAAGTGGTAACACGTTGCAGACGTGCTTCCTAAGGATCAGTGGTGTGACAGTATCACAGCTGGTGAATGCATAATCAAGGGTGTATCTCCATCAAAGACTGATTGCACTGAAGTCTAGGGAAATGCTCTGCTGAGTCACATATGCTCTGTGTGCACAAATATCAGTTGCCAGAACACAATGGTGTGACAAAAGAATATTGAAGTGACACTGAAAACTGTTGAAAGACCCTGCTCAGACCTTAATATTGTGAAATGCTGGAAGAACTTATTTGTGTTCTTTGTAGACATAAGTGGCTGGTTTTTAGCCAGAATAAGCAAATGGAGGACCAGTTTTGGGTCTTGGGTCAATGAGATAATTCCTCCAACTTCCTGACAAAATTTGTTATGTTATTCAGAATGTGGTCTGTGAATGTTTTCTCCTATTTTAGGATACTTTAATGTCAATTTAAAATAAGATGGACTTTTAGAGACTTATGGGCAACTATCATGTATCATCTGGCATCATTTTAGATCGTATTTCTGAGGAGTAGTTCTCCTGTGTATTCATATTTAGATCTGGGAAAGTGGAAGACTTGGTTTTGTGCCTTAAATTCTGTTATGGGTGCAAATCTACAGACTGTATCAATCATGACTTCTCAGTGCAAGTTATACAATTAAAAAAGTAAATTATTAAATGTGTGCATCCTTGTGCAAGTGTAAGAATCAGGAAGCAAATTATGAAAGCCTGAGTTGCATGCTCAGATAAAAAGCCTTGACATTAGCCTATTCAAAGTGATTCCTCTCTCAGTGGCTTAACCAAGGCTATTAGAGGGACTAGGTGTCAGAGGCAGCATTTAAATGGAAAATAGAAAACGTGTTTGATTGATGGGTTAATCTACCGAACAACACTGACTCATGTTAATACTGTTAGTATCCTATGTGTGGCTTTAGAAAACCAAGTCTGTATTTCCAAATCTGCCCTTCATCTACTGGATGACCTTGAGCACGTAGCATTGCCCAGTGTTTCAGTTTTCCCATTAAAAATGGCGGTAATATTTCCTCACCTTTGTAAAACTCCATGAGAGCAGCTAATGAAAAGCATTTCACAGGAGTCGCGTATTATTCTTACTACTGATCTATTATTGTGGCAATTCTTGTAGGTTAGGAGAGAAGAAATTTCCTCTGCCAGCATGCAGCCAGGAGGGAATTTGTAGCTGCTGTAGCTACAGATAATCTGTAGCTGCAGAATGGTTTGAGGTCAGATCAGCAATAGCTATAGATTTTCACAAGTCTTAAAAGCTGCTTCTGGTTGACAGTAGCAGGAATGGCCATGAATATCCCAAGGAAAAAAAAAAATGGTGACAAACTTTCCTTGTAATTGGTTTGCATCAGTAAGAATATCTGTGAAACACAAAGGTCAAGCAACTTATTTAAGAAAACCCTATGTGAATCTAAGATTAGCCTTGACATTTTCAAAAACCTCAGAAAATTAGGGGAAGGGCTGCAGCCCTGAGGATTGTGGTCTCTTAGGCTCACTGGAGGAGAGATTATATTAAACATTTTGAGACCTGAATGATCCATTCTGTATTAGAGAAGATTTACAAGATCCTCAGAGTATGCTTGAAACATCTGACTGAGAGAGAGTCTGTGGACTTTCTGCTTTCTCGATAGGGATTCTCAAGGGCACTATTAAGGAATCAACTATTGTGATTGATGGAAAAATAAAGAAATTGAAGAAGAAATGAAGACAAACTATAATGTGGACTTTTTCCTTCAGTCCCATGATATCTTCAACATTAAGTGATTTTGGCAGATAATTTCTACTATGAAGCATGTGGATAGCCAGAAGGCTATTAAGAGGGAATGATGCTATAATATAAGCATGGAGGGTTCTTATAAAGTGTATCTTTCTCTCATTCAAAGTACATGATGAAAAATGATGTGTCTAGAGTGCTAACAAATTATAACAAAGTATAAATTCTGCCTATATATATATATATATATATAATACTAAACCGCCTTTATTATCATAAGCCACCGTTCTCCCCACACATCCCTGCTATGCATTTCCTATTTATAAAAATAATTTCAACTATATCCTTTAGCTAATCATGGCTAGCTCCATGTGCAGGCTGACAATATGCCTGAGGTGATAATACGTCTGGTCAGTTAGACCAGTGAGTGGTAGATGTAAAATGCTTAAACAGGAATGCAGAATTCTGGTGGGGAGGACACCATGTTTGCTTTGCACAGATGAAAATGAACTCGTCATGTGCAAGATGACATGGGATATGACTCCTCCTTTCTTCCTGGTACATATTAAATCTGAGTGGCGTAATGAATATACACATGCAGCTGGATGAATTTGCTCTCTCCCACCCATGTATGTACCTTGTAGGGTCATCTTACTTGTTTGTCTTTTTCCCTTCTATGAATTATTTGTGAATAGATTAATTAATTAATTAACTAATTTTGTTAATTCAGAATTGTGTGTGATTCCTTAAAAAATTCTGCAGACTGACTGTGAGCCTTTGGATTGCTACAGGGCTGTGCTCACTGTGGTGTTACTGGACACCTCAGCAGCATGGTATCACTCCCAGTCTCTGCCTGAACCATTGCAAATATAATGTAAAATATAAAGCTTCTATTTCTATCTTAAGAGGGGCTTTGGTGCACAAAACATCTGGTTGTTTTCCATGCTACTATAGGTTTAATAGAAGAATTTCTTTCTCCCTGTTAACCATGTCGAGTTTCTATGCTTTGACTATAATCATTACGAGAATATATCATACCCAAGAGCGTGTTCATTTTCCACGTTTTCTTTTTGCTCAGGGAAAGAATACAAGAGCAGTTTGCAGAGCTAGATGATACAGACTGGCATTCGGAATGCCATTTTGCTAGTGCTCATTTTAAACCTTGTTCTTCGGACAGACTTCAGTCTGTAACCAGTTCTTTTCAAGGTGTATTGACTTGCGTCTGTGCCAGTACTCTGGGCAGGAGGATTATGTGGTACTAGCCGCAGTAATGTCAATACTGGTGCCAATATTTTTATCTGCATTAATGCCAACGCTTTGGCCCTGTATTTAAAAAGTAAAAACCAAAACCCAATTCTTCCTCATGTTGGGCACAATGCAGAAATATTTTGAGTGCCATTTAATGAGTTTACTGATATGTACTTTTTTTTTCCACCAGCATTACAGAGTGTGTACTAAAGAAATAGATGTATCGACATCAGTGAACAAATACCTAATATGTGCTGATTTGGAACTCCCTAAATAGGAATAGTTTTGGACAGTAAATAAAGGCATGTCAAAGACCTCGTGGTTGTAGGTGAAGGAGGGGTCTGGCTGAAGCAGAGTGAATATTTCAGTGTTCCCTTTGTTTAAATCAACCTTGTCTGCTGTGTTCTGAGTATCTAGTTTTCCAATCAACTTCACACATAACGAACACAAGTACAAGTCTCAGGAAGAAATGGAAAAGGTTTATTCTATTTGCTGGAAGATGTTAGTGTATGCAGAGTTGGGATAGGTTCCTATCGTGACAGAACAAAACTGGCTTTTCAGCTAGTGCCTTAGCATGGCAATCTGCTTCAAAGGAACAACTGTCATTTTTGATAAGGATAGCGAGAATTACTGTCGTCTGGAGAGATCGCTATGCCTCTGGGTTGTGTGGTATATTACAACAGAAGGATTTATTCTTTAAGAGATGAATAATTATTCCACTACAGCATTTTGTTGCTGGTTTAGAAAGGATGTAGTTTGTACCTTGTGCGATTATAGTGTAGCTCCTTAGCTAGCTCTCTTCAAATACAAACTTGTCATATGCTGGGGTGGTTTTTTTCTTTTTTTTTTTCCCCCTCCCCCCCCCTCCCCCTCCCGCCTTTTTTTTCCTCCCCTTCTGTATAGCAGGCAGTCAGGCAGAAAAAGTAGCCTGTTAGTGGAAACCTTCACAGGGGCAAGTGGTGAAGTTGGGGAGCGCGCGTACACACTGCATGCCTCCCTGCAGCCAGGATCCAAAGCAGAAGCTCACAATTTCACAGAAGCTGTGCAACCAAGCAAGTTATTATGGAGAGTTTTTCTGTGGCTGAGCCAGTAAGAGCTGGGTGCTAAACTTGTTTCCGCTTGAAGTTGCTCTTTGCATACTTGTTAAGGCAGAATGTTCTACCTTTTCACCTCTGCAATACTGGGTGTGAAACATGAGCCTCTAGGTGTTTCCTGGCTGGCAAGAATTCAATGGTAATAAAATTACTAGTAGAATAAATGTTTCAGAGGCAGTTATCCTCTCTCACCTGTTTGTAATTTTTTATTAATTATTACAAATATGTTTAAGTACACTACCTGATTTTAATCTGCTGTATTCCCAGGATTTACATATAAAGGTCTTTTTCCCACAGAATAATGAACAATCGCACATGTCAGGGTGTGGTGTTAGAATACTGAAGGCTGGTGATACACCTACTAGCAATCGTTCATTTTGTAAAAGGCTGGATTCTATAAGTAGTTTGCTTTTTATGGCCCTGATCCAAAATTCTGTTGAAATCAGACTCTTATTGAGTTAAAAAGCTACGGATCTGGTCCCAAACGTTCTTTTATGGGAAGTGTTTGTAGTGCCATTGTTAACAATATAGGCAGCACTGGGCATGTGAAATGTATAAGTAGAAATTTTACTTTTCCCAGAGCTCTTGCTCACTTTTATGCATTCTTTGCTCAAGCAAACAGCAGGTGGCTTACATGAATAGTAGGGTTAATGAGACGGCTTAAGTGAGCAACTCTTTATCAGAGCAAGACTGAAGAAAAATAAATCACAAACTGGTCCTCAATATCAGAGAGTTTAGGCTTGCCAGATAGCACTAAGAACTATAAAGGATTAATATTATTATATATTGAAAGAAAAGCCGACCAGCATAGTGGTGGCAGGGGAGAGGAGGGGTTGTTTTTCTAAGAGCAGCAGAGCTAATGAGATCTAATGCTTTTGTTTCTTAATCCCTGAACTGAATTAATCTCTCTCCCTTCCCATGTGACATCATTCCTTAGGTGCAGGGAAGCCGCAGGGCAAGGTGCACGCTGCCAGTCAGAGGGTGAGGGAGCTGATCTACACTTCCCCCTGGTAGAGACAGTAACCTTGTCCCCATTCTCCTTCCAGATTTGATTCTCATGAGTTGTATAGAGACATAGTTACCTTCAGCGTTTCAGGTTGGATTGAAATAGGTCAGTGAGCTCAGAAGTTATTTGGGAGGAGGGAAGGAAAGATAATACAGTTGTGTAGACTGCCTTTCCTGATTAAAAAAAACCCCAGGATGCACCCTGAACCTCACTTGAACAGGTCTGAACTTAACTTGCAGTTCCCCATCCAGATTCCATATCAACATGGGCCTCACAAGTTTTTGTACACTTTACTTTCAGAATAAGCCTTAATAAGATGATAAACTATTTGTATTGGGAAGTGGCTCGCATGGGTAGTCTTTGTGATTTCTCCTTACGCCATCGTTGTGCCTATTAGCATATTACTTCTGACTACTGCCAAACCGAGAGGATGAAAAAAACATTTTATATGGTTTTATGTTTTGTTCTGCATTTTACTTTTTCTCTTCCTTCTCTACATTACTGCTTTGACAAAACACAAACAACAGAAATACCAACATATTGGAAGATGTAAATTTTACACCGGCTCAGTTCATAACTAAACAAAGTCTTGACAAACTTTGAAAAGACTGAATTTTGAACATTGACGGATCTCAAACTGCAGCTGCACAGCTGGATGCCAGTGTTATCTGGGCAAGTGTCAAGTAGGATTTCACAGCATAATGGCTACTCAAAAAACACCTACCACTCTTGTCTAGCAGACAGGATTTATAAATACGAACAGTTAGTGTTTGAAAGTTAAGGAACTCACAAAGACTCAGCAACAAAGCAATCCAACAGAGGAAACTTCTTCCCACTTTCAAACTCAAAAAGTGATTTCTCTGAAGCAAAAGTGACATCAAATGCTTTTTTAGATAAAAGATACTACAAATAAGAAAGATCCTCCAGGAGAGTCTTTAAAGTGTCTTTCAAAATTAGCAAGCATAAAAAGCCCATAGGTCAAGAATCAAGTCCTCTCCTATAATCCGTATTCACTCAGACAGCATTTCAAACTCAAGCTCCTGGAACTGACCTTCAAAATGTCATTTCTTCACAAAATGTGTGTTATGCTATTGTCGCTATTCATCCACCTCTAAACACCTGGCATCAGCCAAAGTTCAAAGGAATCAAACAATGGACTGACCCCTTGAAGAAAAAAAAGTAGCAGCAGCACCAGGGCTGGTCTGAATGCTGGAAAATGGACAGTGACGGGTCCCATGAAGCAAAGGGTGTTGTGTGGTCAGTGATCCCGACAGTTACTAAGTTTGAAATAAATTGTATTATAAAAATTAATATACTTGTTGTGCCCATCGCATATATAAATGCAAGCATTATCTTGCTGATGAGACTTGCAGGGTGCTCAGAATTCACTAATAAAGAATTAATAAAATTAGTAAAATTGTGTCCATAACAGTACCTCCTCCAATTTTGTGCTTGAAAACAATTACAGTTATTTATGAAGTGGAAACATAGGTAAGGTAACTTGTAAAAATGACTGACTTATAGAAGTCAACTGAGACCAAGAATGATTTCTCATTTTTATTTCTTGTGTCCTTGTCATGTGAATTGCTATTTCTTCTTGCTGGAGACCTTCCTGAAGTACAGGAATACAAACCTCAAATGAGCTGAGTCTGGGGAAGCCCTGGAACAATTCTCTGAAAAATTGCACAAGCTTTCTACTTTCTATT
This sequence comes from Porphyrio hochstetteri, assembly GCA_020800305.1. Classification (NCBI taxonomy): domain Eukaryota; kingdom Metazoa; phylum Chordata; class Aves; order Gruiformes; family Rallidae; genus Porphyrio; species Porphyrio hochstetteri. Next base: position 130,273,626 of record CM036906.1, on the reverse strand, counting down.
AGCAATGATGACAGCTCTGATCTTCCTCATGCTATCACATTTAAGTATTCAGTGGCTATTAATAAAAGCTTGATAGGATTCTAGTCACAATAGTTGTCATGTATGCAGAGTTTGAAAGCTTTGGGTTAATATGGATTAAGATGTCAAAGGTGGGGAGAGAAACTGAAAACAGGAAAAATTCATCAGAGATGCAATTTTATGTTCTCTGCAAGTAGAAACCGTAGTACAGTTATTGAGAAATCAGATTCATGAACATGTAAAGAATCCCAGATGACCTAAAGGGCAGAAATCAGGCTTTACTTGCTAAGAAGTCAAGGATGGACAATTCTGAGCTCCTGACTTCACAGGCTCTGGAGCATTTAGCCTTAGGAAGATCAATCAGTCAGAGACAGAGCAATGTGTGGTATGTGCAGCTTTTGAAATGGGCACAAAGATTGCAATTTATCTCACTGACTTTAAGCTACAGTGACCTGGGAGGGCTCAGGAATCTCACTTTACTACCATTGCAGCCGTGAATTATGTGAGATTTAGCAGATGTTTGTGGCACTTGTGGGCCTGTGGATCTTTGGACTTACAGACCTAGAATAGTCCTGTCTTGAGTAAGGGCCCTTTTACGCCCTACCACCATAAGAGAACTGACTTCTGAACTGGAGATTTACTTGCTAGCACAAAGCTGGTGGATGTCTCCTGTATTTATTGACTGTCCTCTGCTTCACTGCAGAAAGATGCAGTGGGGATAGTAAAGCTGTGTTAGGATGGTGGGACATGGTCAGCTTACTGGGATGCCATGGCAAAGCAGAGCTGTGCTGGCAGAGGCCTTGGTAAGCATCTGTGCGAAGAGACAAAGTAAAACAGCTGATTAGCTGTTCTTCGTCTTGATCATTTTGGGAGTTGATGGGTCCAAAGACTGAAATGTTCTCACAGTCTCACTCTTAACAGGCAGATCTTGAGCTACAGAAGAGAATGTAACTTGGAATAGTGAAACAGGTTGCTGGTTGCCAGATCAGTTCTGGACAGGAACTTCTAGAAATGCCCAGATACAAGTCCTTTAAAATTATGAGGCATTACTTCAATTTTCCCTTTTGCTCTCTCTGAAAGGTTGTCCTTACCTTGTGGAAATTTGATGAGGTTTGATTCTGGTTTGTTAATAAGATGGGCACTTTTAGGTTTTCAAGGAAATCTGGTGCATAGTTATATTTCTCAAGAGTGACTTAAAGGAGAAATTTTTTTCAGTAATACAAATGGTATTTTGGTGCCTATATTTTCCACTGAGTAATGCACCTGGATTTCTTATCGTTTGTTAAGAAACTAATGGCTCCAAAGTATCAGAGTAATAAATGTCAAAATAGATAGAGGTAAATGGAGACTAATCACTTTTGTGGACATCGAGTATCTTCAGATATAGAATGTACACTAATGTAATCCCATGGAGTGTGGATTAGGTGATACAATTTCAAGTTATCTGTGAAAAATAAAAGGAATTTATACAGAAAAAAAATATCCAGAACTGGATTTTTGGATAGAGGTTTAAATGCAGAGTAAAGTTGCTGTGTTCAACGAAGTTGCTGAAGAGTCATTTGGGTGTAAGTTGAATCGGAGTCTGGCTCTAAGAGTGACTTAACAGTGACTCAACATGCTGAATTGTTGCTCCAAATAGTAGCTATCAAAGGCATCTTGCCTTTGCGTAAATGACTAATATAATTAGCTTATAACATCACCATAGGCATTGGCAAAAGTAATCATCATTACTATCCATTGTGTTCACAACATCTGAACCATTCATTTGGAAGCCTGTGAAACAGAAACTTCTATCCATCTCAGGAGAACTTTGTTTTCACCCTCCACACATTTTCTGCAGGGGCCTGTTTTCCATGCCTCCCCATCCTCCTGCCCATTCTTAAACTGCTTACAAAATGTAATTAGCATTGTTCCTGCTTGCTTCATCTTTATTTTTCTTAAAGGAGTGAGGCGGAGATGGAAAAAAAAAGTGTTTTTACAATAAAAACAAATACAAAATTCCTTTGTACACAAAACCTTGTCCTGCTTGGTTAGCTCAATTAAACAATATGCAGAAATAGTCTCACAAAGTAGGTTGTATTTTGCTGTTAGTTTCATTCATACAATTCTGAAGTTATATGGGTGTAACCAAGGTCAGAATTTAGTCCATTGTATGCTTAAAAAGAAAAAAAGAAAGTACTGGAAGAATTTGTTTCACTTATTCTAACAAAATGGATGTGCTTCCATAGCCATGAAAATAAGGACATGATTTGAATGGATTGCCATCACTATGGTTCTAAGATAACTAATCTGAGACAGAATGCTTCTCTTTTTCAAGAAAAACGAACAGAATGATTAATAGTATCATGGCAGCACCCTTATTTTGCTATGTAGTACTCTTATTAGATGTTTGTGAAATTGTAATTTGAAGATTGCCTTATTTGCTAATATCCTCTTCTTTAGTTAAGGAACTCTTGCTGTGAACTTTGCCTTTTTGAATGAGCTTGGCTGCAGTGTTAAGGAGGGGTTTAATCTTTTTAGACAAAGAGAGTCCTGTTTGTAGGCCACTAAAATTTTAAGCCACATCTGATTTAAGACTAGATTGCTCAGCACCTTGTAGGATTAAGCATAGTCACACCTTCCTGTTTCTGGTTTTAGTAATACATAGTGTAATAACTCCAGTAATAGCTGAAATAGGGCTTCTTCAAGTATCCACGTAGGAATTCAGGTCTATCAGCTGTACCACGACAGTTGGCAGTAGAGCTCCTGACTTTCTGTGGTTATCTACTCCCTACTGCCCTGGGTGGTGACCTTTCACTTTGCTAAGGGTTGGTTCAGGTTGCGGGCTCACAGAAAACGAGCTGTTTTCGTATAGATCACAAGCAGTAGATGTGATGAACTGACTCATTGAGGTCAGTTACTTGTGTGTGCAGCAATCTAGGCATGTTTGGGAAGTGCTGGGGTAGCTACATGTGCACAATGTTGCCTGATATATCCTGTGTAAAACTTCCTGCATGAACGTAGGTAAACTATGTGTGAAGTAGGTCCGGGTTGTCTCCTCTTAGACCTGCTTTTAAAGCTGTTTAAGCTCCTATCTACTTTGGACTCTCTTTCAAACGTAAGATCTGGCTTCCTTCCTTCCTCTTTCACCACCTAGGCTTTTCAGGAAAGAAAGATCTGATGGATTTCTGTGGGACAAGAAGCCTGCCTCAGATTAGTCCCTTCACCCACAGTAAACTCTTGAAAGGAAACTGCACGCAGCTTCCTGTCTTTCAGTAACCTCCATAAGTTAGAAAGTAAGCTTTATTTGTTTGAGGTCAGGAGATGTCCTTCTTTCCATTATTTATAGTACATGTGTTTTGATTAGACAAACAGCCACTGAGGTGATGCTTCTCTTATTAATAATACAAACACTGTACAAACTTATTGGTTTCTTTATACTATGGTATGTTTTTTAAAGTCAAATAAAAAAGACAAAAAAGTTTTGAAAAGTTTTTGAAAGTTCAGAGAAATGACAAATAGGTAGATGCCCAGTGAAAATTTAATTTCTACAGACCTTTCAGGAAACCTCCATGTTTTCCTCCAATCCCCATTCCTCAAACACCTACACTTTAAAAAGTGGGCACTTAAAGCCGTGTTCCTAGATTATAGACACCTAAAATAAAGCCTTTACTTTGAGATTATTCATATCCCATAATCTGAACAATTTTGAGAAGAGCTCAATCGTTCTTTAAATACCCTACAAATACGTGAGGATTTAAAAAAGTGTGTTTCCTCTGTTAAACACAACTGAACCTTTAGGATAGAGAACCTCCTATACTCCTCCTTTTTTCCTAGTTTTTTTTTTCTTCCTTTTTTTTGGGGGGGGGGATTTGAGTCCTTGTTTCCTTTAAATAAAAAAATGTTAAATAAAATATTATTTAATTATTTGTCATGTAGCCCAGTCCGAGGCTGTGATCTGATGGTGATAAGCCAGAAAAGCCAAGACTGAAGTGTCTCAATTTTAGTCTTGCTTGGTGCTGAGGACTGCTGCAGATTTGTTCATGGTCAGCACATCCCTCTGTTCCCAGACACCCAGCTTTCCATGCAGGCTGATGGCAACCTGAGTTAATGTCAGTGAGAGATTGGTTTTGCTCTCAGATTAAAAGTTGAGAAGTGGATGTTGAGATTTATATGCTTGGAACAGGCATGTTTTTTGGTTTGGGGGTTTTTTTTTCCCTTGAGCTGAATTTTTGAATGCAAGATCTGATCCTACATATAAGCTCAACTGTGGAAGTGTAATGCAATAGCATTTAAAAATAGACTGCCAAGAAACAAATTAACACAGAGGGAAACCGTTTGGAGGTGTTTGGTGATGCTTTACACCAGGCAGAATGTGCACAGTTTTTATATAGAGTAGGTTAGCATTTCCAAAGGGCAGAGAGAGATGAAGGATAAAGGATAATCTTTTGTAGCTTCAAGGCATGAGAGCTTTATGGATGCTCATCTGCAGTTGGAGAGCCCAAGCAGTGCTATCTTTCAGTCAAGTTTAGGTTTACTCAGAGTTTTCTTTAAAGCATCATGGCAGAAAATTTACAAAATTAAGAACATACCTATTTATGTGCTTCTTTTTAAAGAAGGAAATTTAAACCCCATGCCATATCAAGCTTTTTGCAACACCATGCACTGTTTATGGCTCTGACAAACAATGCAGAGATTTTAAACCTTCCCAAAACGTGTTTAAGAGCTGTACTGCTGTAGATTAATGCATTTGTAACATATTTTACTCAGATTTATCTCTGCTTGTATGGAATGATGCATTTTTCCCCAAGAACAATAAGATAAAAGCTGAAGATTACAGTTTGTGTTAGAGTAGGTAAGCACAGATAAGGGTATTTCTCTTTGTGGAAGATGAAACAAGTGGAAGAAGAGCCTAAGAACAACAAAGACGTTCTTTCACAGCAGGGGATATATTTGATGACCCACAGTAAATTTTATAAATGCCTGAAAGTGCTTTTATATACAAGTATAGCTTTGTAGTAGGCACTTTGTGGTATGTATTTGCTATTTTCTTCCAACACAAATAAATGCCAGGCTAGAGGAAAGTTATATAACCACAATACTAGGAAGATGATGAAACGTAGCATTGTTATTAGTTACTGTCAAAAGCACTGGTTGTCTAGCAAAGGGACACAAACTCCTCATTGATTTGTGTGCTAATGTAAGGACTAATGTAAAGAACTGTAATAGGTAGGTTGGTGTGGGTGGAAAATATTAATTACTGAGTATATATCACAGTGGAATAGAATACCATGGGGCAGTATGTCAGAAACCTCCCAGTTAAAAAACAAGTAGGGGCTCAAATGTAAAGTGCAGGCCTGAACCACAAAATGAGATGTTACCTCAGGGGTTGTGCAGAAAGTTGAGACTAGAAGGTCCCACCACTAATTCAGAAATCTGTTGTATGTCTTGAAGTCTATTTCTAGGGACCAGCTTGAAGACATTTCACTTTTGGCTTGAACAATGGACAGTAAAAACTACTGGGATTTGGGATGACTTGGAGAGCTTCCAGGCATTGTCTTCAGTGGTGTAGCGTTGGCTTCGAGATGCTTTCTGTGCATCGTGGGATGTTGTGAATCAATGAAAAGAAGACAGAAAGGAGTCCTACCTGTGGGGCATCCTATGTCTCAGCTCTTTGACAAAGCAACCATAACTTCTGAATTCACTAGAGAAATACTGTTCACTGTTAAGATACTTCCAGCAATCTAGAAAGAGGGAGCAGGGCAATGTGAGCAGACTCATAAGAAGCCGAAGGGCTGGGTAGGATCAGAGCCTTAATAAAAACATCTTGAGTGCTTATGGATTTGAGGCACTGTATTTTTAGGTTTCCCATCTCTGATAGCCAGAAACTCATTATCAGGGCTCCAACCTGGTAGCTGGTTGAAATCCCAGTAAATGAGCCCACTGGGGAATTCAGTCCTTTCTGTTTGCACTTGTATTTTAAAATGAAATCACCTATGACCTTTCATCCTGTGTCTCAGACTGCTGCTATGCTCATCTTATCCAGACATGCTGGGTAAGGGACCTTGTGCTCTGTGTCTCAATACCTTCTTCCCTTGGCTCCTGGGAAGGAGTTGGGGCTCAGCTTTCTCTCAGGCTTGGAGGAGATGACAGGGCTACAAATAGGTTACAAAAGTGAGAAGAGGACAGGGTGAAGCTGAGAGGAGCTGAAAATAAATGCTCGGCACATAGAGCTGTTGGAGTTGTGGTGACTTTCGATAGTCCATTCTGCCCTCCTACCTTCTGAAGCAGCAGTGGTATGTCAACGTGTTGCTTTTCTCTTTCTTTCCCCAAAAGAGGGGGTGAAACAGGTCCCTGGGCAGTCTTTATTGATTATAATGCTAGAAGGCAGCAGCCTGCCAGGATGAGTACAGCTATGAACAAACGGGGAAGTGGCCGGGGGACTTTACTCAGTGAGAGGAAACACAACAAAGATCCTAGCAGGAATTTCAGATGTCTCCGTGGAATGTGTCGCTCCAGTAAGCTGGAGGACCCTCACAGAAGTCTGGAAGTAACACACTACAGTGAGATTTTATAATTCAAGTGTGATCACATGTTGACCATGAACGTAACGAAGAAGTCACAAATTAATCTGCTTCTTAGTTTTGTCTTCTGAAGATAGCATTGTATTAGAGAACATAATATAATACTAAACTTGTAGGAAAGATTGAAAAAATATAAGTGAATCTAATCTAAATTATAGTTTAGATGTCCCTTTTAAAAAAAAATTATATCTTCTTTATCGATAGTATAAGAATAACCATGGATTTTGCTGATAGTCTAAAAAACCTTGCACTTTATTTTCTAAATTTTAATGACCACTAAATGCTCACCATTCAAAAATGTTCATATTAATAATATTTAGTTTCTGCTTTAAAAGATGTATTTCTTTTCGAACTAGATCTGATCAGTGTGCACAACCCTTTCTACCAAAGAAATTTTAAAATGTTTCTCTTAAAATTGGCCAGGTTTTTGATGAAATATTTTGGGGAAAAAAAAGTATATCTGGTTTGTTCTCACATCGGGGAAGGCTTTTCTCTGCTTTCTCACTTCTCTGTTTTTCCTGTGCTTTTGATGAATCCTGACTCGAGTGCTCCATTTAAAGGCTGTGAGCATCCCAGGGTGCAGGAAGCCTTCTGGGGCTGTGGATATGTGGTACGGTGCACAACCCTGCGACTGTTCCCTTCCCCACCCGCCCACCGTGCAGCTCAGCCTCCCGGACTTCTCCTGAGAAGTGTTGAGGCCTTGCCAGTTCTAGTCTGGGAGCTGGGTCTGTTTAGTACCTCTGAATACTAACTAGGTTGTTTTTACCCAACAGTAATATGTGACAAATTAAACAATATAAATTTTATCTTGATCTTAATTAAGGCAACAGCAATATTCCCATTAACTTCAGTGGGACCAGGATTATATCAAATATTATTTAAACATTTATAATAGCATTAGATAATGGGTTTAGAATAATTAAGAGTCTATTGAAGAAATTTAGCTTGATGGTGGAAAGGCAAATTATGTCAAATGAACGGGAACTGTCGTTTATGGAGGTCTATTGAGATAGTCTTGTTTATTGAGGGAAGAAAACGAAGCTCATAGGAATCTTTCAGGGGCAGAGTCTGAAGGTCTTTTTGGGATTGAGAAAGAGGAGTGGGAATATTAAACAGATGTGTGAGGTGGGAACAGTGTTTTTCACCATCACACAGACTCAGCAGTCAAGAGTATCCAAAAATTAATTTTCGATTGGTAAAATGAGATCCTAGATTCAGTGTAGGCTGTTTCAATTAGGTCTGTGCACATACACAAAATTAATGGGTCAAATAAGTAATTAATGGTGTTATTATATCAATCACTTTTCTAATAAAAGTGTCTGAAATGAGTCAGGGGAAAAAATTCTAATAATTAATTTGAAAACTGCTATGATGCTTCAATTGATTTGGGGCTAGGAAAAAAAAAGATAATAATTAGTAAGGATCAAAAAAACAATATCACTTTTACTCCTCCAAATGGAGAGGAAAATTAAACAGAGATGTGATTGAAATATCATTTTTTATCCTTGTAAGAAGATTGGGAATGTCAAGTATAGCAGAAACCTATTCTTTGTTTTAAAAGAGCTACACTTACCCCCCTGTCCTTCCTCACTTTCACCCATGTGCATGGTCCTTATTCCTGTGGAAGGTCATGTCAATTCAGTAAGGAAATAAGTGACTGTGTATGTGTGCATGTTCTGGTTTTCTCCTTAACCCAGAACTTTAACATTTTAAGACCCACTTTTCTGAACTAATATATAAGCCATAAATATATATATATATTTAATATATATATTAAAGCATGCACAATTCAATACCAAATGAAGGCATTAGTCAAAGTGATCTCGCTAGACTGCTCACTGGACAGAAGGTGACAGAGAGGGGACATTGCATGAAAGAGTCTATTACTTATAAAAATAGGTTGTGTGATAGTTCTTTAACTTTAAATGAAATATTTGAGATTTATTTGTGTGCATGTGTGTTAATTTTTCAAGTAAAATGTGCTTGATGAATACACTAGTGGAGATGCAAGAAGCATGAATTCATCAGGATAAAAAAATACAACATTTCCATTGGGAAATCCTTTGACTGCCCACACAGTGCTATTGAGCTTGGCTTGATCAACCTCTGCCTTACTGAACAAAGGTGCAATGCAATCATTATGAGTGATAGTCCTCTACCATCATTTAACCTTGTTTTGCCCTTTCACTCTCACCGCCAATATGAAAACCAAATTAGCAAATGAATAAGAAACTATCAAAATGCTTTTCAACAAAAATCAAATTGAACCACCTTTACTTGCAAAAAGAAGTTGTTATTGCTCTTTGAACATAATACAAGCAACTCATGGTTCCCCAAAACAACCTACAGAGCTAGCCTGGCTTCAGCTGGTACCTTAAAGCTTTGACTAAAAGGCAGTAGTTAAAAGTACTTTAAAGGAAAATCAAAATAAATGCAAGTTGACTCAGTGTTTTAAAAGATGTGGTTCTTAAGCAGAATGTGGACAACTATGAGCAATCATTACTTCAAAACTGTAGCATGAAAGCTGCCTGTTGGGAAGTTGAGATGTAGGGATTTGTGTAGCAATACTAAGTAACTAGGAAGCATTACAAGAGTGCAACATCACTGATGGGTAAAATGACTGAGGATTCAGACTGTAGTCAGGGGATCCAAGTAACCCCCAAAAAGCTTTTCAGTGAAGACATCATTTTTCCTCGCATTACAAGCAGCTATTCTCTCTTCATTTTACCATGAGTTAAACTTACCATACTCCTCTTCCTGGAAATGTCTGTTGTAATGAAGTATGCACCAGTATTGGTGTTTCTGTTTTTTTGCTGTAACAGAGTTTTCCTAATCTTTATTCCAGGCCACTGCTGCTGGGCATGATGTGACAAGCATGCTGGTGGCAAGGGTACAGTGTATGTAGGAGAGTGATTTTTTTTCAAATGTAAAGTTCTTGCTAGGTAGGCATTTTACTAGCACTCATGCAGAGTAGCAAGTTGCTGCAGTCTGCAAGATTTTCATCTATAAAGTACACCTAAAACTAGATCCCTGAACAACGGACCAATAAGTTGGAAAGCACATTTGGATTGCCTTAGAAGAAAAGCACTAAGCAAGCAGGAGGGGGAAGAACAATATTTCAAATGGTACATGGTAGTATGGTTTTTAATAATTTGACATTTTTGTACCATGTATTTATCATCTAGATTCCTTGTTCCTTATTCTCTTTGTTCTGTATGTGAGCATGTCTTTAAATATATAATTGAATCAATGAATATTAAATATATCATTGAATCAATATATACATATCTTCTGAGATCCATCAGTGTTCTCTTAGAACCTTCCCCTCAGCAATGCTGGTTTGTGGTCCCTTGCAGTCCTGTGTATGGCAAATACTGAAGAGTTCTCATTTTCTGTTGTGATGACATCAGTCGATGCTGATACACAAGCAGAGATGCTTTAGTGTGATAATGCACTTCACAAGTTGAATTTCTAGTTGTTAAGCAAATATGGCTGTGGTCAAGTCATCTCTATTTAACACATGGGAAAATATCAATGTCAAGAAAAAAAAATATTTTCAAGCCTCAAAGAAGATCCTATAAACAATGTGGAGGAAAAGGACTAAAATAAAATAATAAAAAAACCCCCCAACAAACAACCTGAAGTGAAAAATATTTAGAGCATTCTTTTTTGCAGCTCAGTGAATTGGTTCTTTTTAATAGTTCACTAAATTGTATACAGTATATACCCAGCTCCCACTACGATACTCAGAATATACACTAAGGTTCTTTGGACAGCTTTGCAACACATGCTGACATGCAGCACACCCCTGTTATTTGGGTAGAAACAGCCAAACTAGCCCATTTAATATGACTGTGTCCATCATAGCCCATAGAGCTCCTGACAGCTCGTGTGGTCCTTGGCTGTTCTGTTACCACTCTTGGGCAATACAGGGTTTAATGGTCACATTAATTGGCCATCCTCTCTCTGCAGCATGTGTCTTCTTTGGATGGATCAGTTACGATGAGGCATCTGGAAGTCCAAGAAGTAGTCCCAAATTTGGCACAATGTGGAGACCACTGTGTGGTGATCCTCTATGGAGATGATAAAATGGACAATAGACAAAAGGTTACTTACCACCTGCAATGTATAAAATTGGAAGAAGACAGAAATGCCCTGTGGGAACAGAAAGAGTGGTCCATCTAGCCCAGTACTCTATTTCCAGCTGTGGCAGGAGATGTTGCATAGAGAAGCATGAGCCTGGCCTCTCTCTGCAGTGTTATACTCCTGAGTGACTGTGATCATTGGATTAAGGATTTTAGGGAATACCTCCCTGCCTGATTCATTTTTGTGTCCTCTGGTGGACCTCTTATCCATGAACTTGGCATACCACTGATAAAACCTGCATCCTGAACTACAGGTTGCAGAAGTTCACCACCCCCTGTATAAGAAAACACTTATCTTCAGCTGCTTTAAACCTGTTTCCTGATATTTTCACTCTGTGCTCTCGGGTCCAATACTGCAGGCCTTGGTGAAGAGCAATTCTGTTCTGACCCTGATCTACCACTTTCATGATTTTGTGGATCTCAGTAATATCCCTTTTAGCCATATTCTTTCAAATCAGAACCAAACTCTTTCTACTTCTTTGTAAAGTTAATGGTAGACTCTCTCAATCACTTCAGTTGCTCTTCTCTGTGGGTTTTGTTTTCTAATTCTAGTCTGTATAATGTATAATGTATAATGTATAATGTCTTAAGATGCACAGACCAGAACAGCAGACATGCTCAAAACAAGGGCAGAGCAAGATGTTTCTAGTGGCAAAATTATTTTCTTTGCTCTGCTGTGACTGTCTTTCCTAACAACAACCAAAATTTTCTGGCTGGTGTTACATATTCAGTTCAGAATTTCAGAGAGCTGTGCTCGATGACTCTAATACTGTTTCCACGAGTGGTAACTATCTGTTCTCAGTACAATGTCAGGTAAGGAAAATTTAGGTTATTTTTACCTTGGTACCTTACTTCTCAGTGATCCACATGAAAGCTCACCCGCCCCTGAATGTTTGCACACTTACTGAGTGTGACTTTTCCAATTCCCTACTGGCAATGAGGTATTTGAATATCTGAAAAAAGCCTTGGTGTTATCTGCACATTACATTCTCCAGATCATTGACAAAGATGTTGCCAGTATTGGTTTTGACACTTATCTCTAGGGGTTCCTGAGGTTTATACCAATGTGTTCAGCACATTTAGTAATAAATTTTCTGATAAACCAGTTTTTATTTATATTTATATTGTTTTATTTAATGTTAAATATATTTAAAATGCAATTCCATGCCTCTTTCAGACTTTAAATGCTTCTGCTTTCATTTACTTACATGATATTTACAATTATTATGGTTTAGGGGTTAATCTCATGAAAACACACCATTGTCTCCTATGAAAGTCTATCCACTTGTCTAGGTCCCAGTGCTAGCAAACAGACTAAGGACAGACTTAAAATCTGCAAAACTTTGACTTTTGTACAAATTGAAAATGCCAAGAATCTGTCTCCTGTTTCAGCTTGTGCATCGTGCAACATTTCCCTATCCTGGAAACAGAAGTAATATCAGAGAGAGACTCATTTAATAGTGTCCCTTTTGCCTGGAGTTAGGAGAGCACCTTTCCAGTTTGTTAGTCGTTGACTGTCATTTATTCTGCAATTATATCAAATGTGCTCTTGGACCTGTTCTTCCTTGGAAAGTGTCAATCTGTGAATGACATTTCCAGAGCATACCTCAATTCAGTGATTTATTGAGGCAATATATCATCCAAGTAAGGTCCTTTAACTGTGTTTTTACTCACTATATGATACCATCCAAAGACAAAGAAATCTGAGGCATAGTTTAGTTGTGTAATAAAAGGTATGTCAGGAAGCAAGACACTCTTGAAACACTAAGCATGTTTGCCTCCAGGTATACTGGCATCCTTGCACCTTCTTTCACAAGCATGTTAGTGTGCTGAATAGGTTTCTATACCTGGTCGCTAAGGTCTTGGTCTCCTTGACAACTAAACTTTTCAAAGATTACATGAAAAATGTTTTCTCTAGCCCTCGAGCTGTTTTAATGCTTTAAAATGTCAGAGAAAAGATCCTTTAGTCCCAAGAGTAAGGAAGAGGTGGTAATGGAGAGGGAACAGAATATTTAAAAACATGTTTACAGAATAATTCGGCATGACAGGAGAGCCCAGTAGGAATGCCCTCAAAAAGGGGGAATCTGAATTTAAACTTATTAATAAAAGTATATTGCTTCAGAATAGAGTGGGGTTTTGGTGGCAAAATGAAACATTTCACCTCTAATTTACCTCTCTGGATTTAGCTAAGGTGGGTAACAGGGATGCCATCTTAGAATGCTTTTTGGCTGCTACTGCATGATAAAATCCACTGGCCATGAGCTTCAGCTGTGTCCTCTTTTTTGCATTTTGTGTTAGAAACATGGCATTGTGTTAATTGGCAGTTGGAACCACTGTTTGGGTCCGAGTCGAGGGTACATTTGCCTCCATCTTGTACTAATTTAGGTATTGCTGAAACAATGGGTTAGCTGTAAGAATGCCAGTCTCTGTTTTGGAAGTGGACCTGGACAGGGATAGTCTCTGGCCCAAATTAATGCTGAGAATCAGGCCCTTGTGGTGGGTAGTGGAGCCTGCAGCACTCCCCAGTGAGTTTGCCCTTCCTGAGCAGTGACGTGAAGGGAAGATCACAGAATCACAGAATCACAGAATCATAGGGGTTGGAAGGGACCTCAAGAGATCATCGGGTCCAACCCCCCTGCCAAAGCAGCTCCCTAGCACATATTGCACAGATAGACGTCCAGACGAGTCTTGAATATCTCCAGAGAAGGAGACTCCACCACCTCCCTGGGCAGCCTGTCCCAGGGCTCTGTCACCCTCACTGTGTAAAAGTTCTTCCGCATGTTGGTGCAGAACTTCCTGTGCTCCAGTTTACAGCCATTGCCCCTTGTCCTGTCTCCACAGACCACTGAAAAGGGGTTGGCCAATTCCCCCTGCATCACATACTTAAGATATTTATAAACATTAATTAGGTCCCCCCTCAGTCTTCTTTTCTCCAGGCTGAACAGTCCCAGCTCACTCAGCCTTTCCTCATACGGGAGATGCTCCAGGCCCTTAATCATCTTCATAGCCCTTCCCTGGACTCTCTCCAGGAGATCCCTGTCTTTTTTATACCAGGGAGCCCAGAAGATGCACAGCCTGTGTCTGTGGCTCAGAGGCATAGGAGACAAAAGTGCAGTGAGTCAAAAAAGGATGCTGCACTGAGGGACCAATGGGCACCACAACTTTGGCCTTCTTTTCCATTAAGGCTTGCACACTGTCATGGGAAGCTAGTGGTAACCTTTGTTTTGTACGTGGTTACCAGTGCCTGAAGTGGCCTTCACCTAAACCGGTATTTACAGAGGTAATTAGGAGGAGATGGTGAGAAAAATAGCTGAAGGGAAATCTTTGCCTGGGGTTCAATATCTGCAGACTTCGGGGAAGACACTGTTGTCTATAATCAACAGAAGGTCCATCTGTGGGAACAGTAACCTCATCTCACTGTTTGTTCCCATACAGGATTGTCTACCGGCTTATCTCAGATTATCGTTATAACTTTGTCTTTATTTTGGTCATCTTCAAATGCTGGGAGTTCTGAAAGAAATGGAGTTCTTTGTAGCTTTTTGAGATTAAGGGCCATGATCTGAGACCAGGACATCTAGGAATGAGAAAGCAGGTGACGAGTGTAGAAATGTGAGTGATTGAAAATTTGCTCATCTTCAGCATACTGTACCTTTTTTCATTGTTTGTTTTCTGTTGTTTGAATAAATTTTCTTTCTTCAGTTAACGTTTGTCTCATTCTGCACAGGTGTTGCAAGTTGGTGTAATTTCATTGAGAATTGTGGTCATTTGTCTGAAAGAAGACTGCTGTAATCTATGACTGGTACATTGTCTCCCCAAGTCACCCAAGTACCATGATTCAGGTTAATGGATTGCCACCCACAGTGTAAATAGTAAACCCTTATAGGTCCTACTACACAAGATATGTGATTGATTGCTGGTAATAATTCTGTTTTGAGAGAAGAAGTTGAGTTTTCAATCAAGGTACACTTTGCTGATGATTCTTCATTTCACAAACCTTACCCTGACCAAGTATCTAGACTTGGTTGGTGGCAAACCTCAACATATCCAGGAACTTTATGATTCTAGATTGAATTCTGGATTTCTGCTTCTTTAAACTATGCTATCCTACCTTCAGTTCAAGTGTGGTAATAGAATCAACTAATGGCTCTCCTGCTCATGCCTATTCATGATGAGACCAATATTTCATGATTCATGGTACAAAATCATAGTCATTCACTTCAGTTTGAATTGATACGTTCTGCGTATTGGCCCATCATGCTTGTCCTTGATAGGACAAGGGGGAATGGCATGCAGCTGTGCCAGGGCAGGTTTAGATTGGATGTTAGAAAAAAAATTTTTACTGAAAGAGTTGTTAGGGCCTGGAACAGGCTGCCTAGGGAGGTGGTTGAGTCACCTTCCCTGGATGTGTTCAAAAAAAGGGTAGATGAAGTACTTAGGGATATGGTTTGGTTTAGGATGCGAATGGTTGGACTTGATCTTAAAGGTCTTTTCCAACCTTGTTATTCTGTGATTCTGTGATTCTGTGAATAATGGGTTCATCCACTGATCTTTCCCAGAATCTGATTCAGTTCAGAATATTGCTGTTGAACCTCTATTTGAGAGACTTGAGCTCTCTTATACCAGGCCACAACAAACTGGAAGTTTTCTCTTGTCACTGGTGCCCACACTGGAGCCACAGGCTGATGACATACTTACTGCCTGTGAAATATTGAGTGGGGTTTTTTTTAACCTTTGATAGGAGAATGCAGATACCATACTCCATCTGTTAACCTCTGGTCTGAAGCAGTGGTTCCTTTGGCTCTAGAAGATATTTATTGTCCGACCTAAAAGCTGGGGTTGCGTGGGATTACCTCAGTTAAAGGATTGCCAAGGAATTCCGACCTTTTGATGCCTGAAGTGGATGGCCATGACTTTGTCAAAAAAACCTCTGGCCTCTTGTATCTTTGTGTAGGTGACTGGGCCCTGTTCTAATCACAGTTGAGAGCTAGTAGCCTCTGTATGTCATTAATAAAATATTTAAAGCTCTTGAGAAAACATGCCTTTTCAGGGAGCACAAACTCATCTGACAGGGTGCTGAGAGCAGATCTCCTTCTGGAGCTGGTACAGGTAAATCCTGTCCTATTCCTTGCCTTTCTAATGCTCTAACAACATTCCAGCATTTTATTTACAACATTTGAGGAAGATGTTAGACTAGGATGTAGCAGCATGTCTGGATGACACCCACATTTATTTTGGGAACCCAGAAACAACACAGTTGGCATGTTCAACTTGTCCTCAGATGCCTCCACCATAATAACCTGTTTGCCAAGCTGGAAGAATGCAAATGTGATCAGAGGGTTGTGGAATTTGTGGGCTATGGAATTGCCCTTGGGGATGAACTGGGGAAGGTTCTTTGTGAGATTGCTGCTGTGATCGGCTTGGCTTCCCTGGGGGACATGTGGAGGACATTTTGTCTGTGGTTCAGAGCCCCCTGACAAATTTCACACACTTTTACCCAACATGCAGAGATCTCAAGGCTAGAAATCAGAGCCTGGGTAGCAGTCTTGCTAGTTCCTCTGTTTGGGACAGAGCACACTTTTTCTTTAGGAATCCCAAAACTCAAATCCATAAAGAACCAAACTTAATGGATTTTGTCATTCGTGGAGTCACTTTCTTTTTCAGTGTTTTCCAGGTCTTCCTCTGTACTGTAGAAGATTATTAAAAAAAAAAAAAAAAAAAAAGTTGTGGGGTTTCTGGAGCAAAAACATAAATTGATATGTAGTAGCAGAGCTGCTATTGTAGTAGCAGAGCTGCTCTGCTCTCCTTGAGAAGACAGAGTCTTAACTTTGGCATTCTGGAGCATTCCTTAAAATGTCTATAATATCTGAATGGTTAGACTGTTCAATACTGGGGAGACTGCAACAAGAAAGGGGTAGGGGAAAAATTAAGAATTAAGTTTCCTTGTATTTTCTGCATTTCTACTCTTCACTATTCACTCTGTAGAATGTTTCCTCCATTTCATATTTCATTTGAAAGCCTTTAAAGCTTCAGAAGAGATGAGCATACACACACATTGCCAGTATCTTGTCTCCTCAGCAGCGCTTCATTGAATAACTTTGCCATTCACTGTTTTCTAGGACATCATATCTCTCATAAGCCCTAGCCTCTTCTACACTTTTCCTCCAGGATTTTCCACCTGTTGGAGCATGGGAAGATAAACCTTTTATTCTTTTATTTTCTATTTCGGGAGCTTTGATATTCTGAGTGGAAGAAGGTTGAGAACCCCTGAAGGAGGGGAAGCTCTGAATGTGGCTGTATTCGGAGTTGCTCATGCTTCACATCAATTTACATCTGGTTTAAAGTCCTCTGAAAGGGTTATGGGGTTTATCTGATAGAGACAGAGGGTAAAAGACTTCTATGTCTGAATTGCTGATTGATTGCATATGGTAGTACAACAAATAATTCTTATTATGACTCATAATTCACCTATGGGGTTTCCCGTGAGGCTTGACAATAGATTTATGTGGGTTGCTTGGCTTTCCTTTTTACCTCTGGTTAGGAACAGGAAAAAAAAATTCCCATCTATATTATTGTTTTCACAGAGATATTTCTTGTATAGAACTACTATTAAAAACATGTTTCCAGTTTATAAAAACCGTCTGTTTTATATTGCTGTGACATGGAAAGCTATTACCCCTGTTCTGTGTATCCATCTTTCTCAATATATGCTTTGCAGCAAGGGATCCTGCCTCAGCTACAGAAAACCTGTAAAACAAGGCATATTACTGCTTATCTACAAGCACTTCATGTCACAAAGAAATTCTCTGTCTGATTAGCACCCAAGTATTAACTCCTTCCCTGCTACTGGCAGTAGAAAGTGAGCTGGCTGTAGCAATTAAGTAATTTTGTGACTGGCATTTTGCACCTCAATAAAGGCATTGTTCTCCTCGGAATTCTCTTTCTTATTAATTTGCTTGACACACCTTAAGCTTTTCATTAACTCAAGCATCTTTGTTGCCTTTTGGTGAAGTGATAATAAAATTACAGATTAAGTGGCAGCAAAATGACTCAGCTAAAATGCGATTGTTGTTTCTTCTGTACCTTTAATCAACAACATTTCTCTCTGAAATATAATCATATAATGGACTCTATTAGTAACTAGTGGATGGACATGGCTCCTTTTAATGTCAATGGGTGATCTAAGAGGTGTCAAAGGGAGAATAATACCCACCGAAGACAACATCAAAAGCCTGGGAATATACTTGTGTTCCTCTCTTTTAGTCTGCCTTTTTCTCTAATTACCTCGCTGATCGTTCACTGTAGATTAGATTATATCTCGTTGCCTTGCTGGAGCTACACTGGAGCTACAATACTATAAAAACCTCCAGGAAACATTTCCTCAGAGTCCTGACTTTCACTGGGAAAATGGACAGTGCTGTGTGTTTCTCTCTTGCCGCTGGTCAGCTCTGCTAAACAGCCTGTAGAAATAGCCAGTCTACTTTCTGCCCTATTTTTAAATTTTCTTCTAAGGACAAGAGCTGAAGGAAGGTGTAACAGCTCTTTACACAGCCTGAGCACTAGGACTAACAAGAAACGGAGAGGTCTTTTCCTAATCCTCCTTATAAACAACATTTCATGCTGAAGCTTCAGAGGCAACACCAGGTTTGCCCTAAATAAAGGCTGGCTTAGTGTTCCACCCTACATTTGGTTCAGAGCGGGAAGAATAAATATAGGGTCTAAGAACAAGCCTTACATCCGTGAAAAAGAGGACTCTGTCCTCTCTCTATCCCGCTTCTGTCTTCTGAGCAGGAAAGCAAGGAATCAATGCTCTGTAGTGTGCTCCACAGCTCATTCTTCCGCATTGTTTGTGGCTCTTTCTGGTTTTGAAATATCCTGAGGGTGTGATTAGGGTTGGAAAAACTCAATTCTACTGAAAACTTAAAGCAATACATTGGAGATTTGACATGTTTGCCTGAGACTAAGGTTTTGATTAAAACGCAAGTATTCCTTAACTGAAGTCCAAAGGATCCCAAGCATTCAGTTACCTATAGACCTGTTCTACTGTTTTGGTTTTGGGTTAAAGTGATTATAAGGGATTCGGCTGTTGTGAAGATTGCCTCTTTTGTTCATGTGTCTCAACAGACTCTGAGAAGGTGTTAACTACTGGAAGAGATCCTTATCTCGTGTCAGAATTCCCCATAAAATACAGCCCACAAAATTTCCTAAGGCTTTTTTATGTTAATAAAACCTGCAAGTTTTCAAAGGGAAGGCGAAATGGAAAAGGTAGTTACTGCTGAAATTCAACAACTACAGAGAGAGATCTGTGATCCCACCCCTGGCAGGTGCATGCTCTGTCCACATGAAATTACCAGCTTCTCTCCTCAGAGGTCTGCCGAGTCAAAAGACTGTTTCTGAACCTAATTGAAAAAAAAAATGCTCAAACTTGCCTGTGAAGTTGTTACACCTACATATAATAAACAGAAAGACAATTAACCTTTCATAGTTCAAGCATCTTTTTCTCTTTGGTTAGAGAGCATCCCACCGAATGCTTCCTGTTCCTATTAAACAGCAAGGTAATGCTGGGTAAGTGAGGGGAATTTGCCACCTCCCTGGTTTTCTTGTTCCTTAGGTCACGGAGTAAGCCAGTGGCTCAGACTTGGAGTTGAACTCTAGTCCCTCGACCCTTACCTGCTTGCTCTAAAAAGTACATGGTGGGTAGAGGTCTCCAAATGAATGTAAAGGGAAACAAAATCAGGCGGTTTATTGTTTCTGCTCATGAGTATCTGTATAGTGCATAAGCTTCCTGACTGGAAGGTGGCCAGCCAAGATACTTTTACCATACAGTGGTTATTAAGATTACAAGAGTTTTACTGCTTTCTCCTGAAATTTACCTGTAAAGCAGCACTTCCCTTTTTCCTGTGAACTAGCTGCACTGTGGGCATGTGTGGATGAAAACATGAAAAGTTTATGTGAGCATCTCTCCTCCCCCTCTAGCTCCCCTGCTTTGGATCCTTTCATAGGCTGCTTCTCCTCCTGTACTATGTGCCCTATCCTCATCCCCCATCTGCTTCCCCTTTGTCTATGCTTTCTAATCGCTGTTCCCTCTGTGACCCCAGTCACACCCCTGTCTGACACCCTGTTGCCTCTACCTCTGTTTTTTTCAAGGCTTCAGATAAAACTTGTTTCTAGCCCACATCATACTATAAACCAATCCCCACTCTCTTTCACTAGGATCCAGATCTTGTCAGTTCTTGCTGAGTTCTTGAAAATACTGCAAATACTTGCATAGTGTATGTGTGGGAGGGGAAATGATAAGTTTGTCCATCTTTGAAGTGCAGTGCCTAATCTCCATTAGCTTCAGTGGACACTGCACAAAACAATGGCAACAGATAATGAAGTCATGCTTTAAGTTTGGCCTGACAAAAATAACTGTGGACACCTCCCATGCTTGCAACAGCAGTCAGAGCTGTGAAGAAGTGTCCCATGGAGTGACTGCAGAGGGAGGGGAGGACAGAGGAACCCTGTGATGACTCCCGATTGCTGATGCAGCATGTTGCACCTCCATAGGTCAGGGTGAGCAGCCCCGTGGGAGGAGACGCGGGCCATGTCCACAGGGCAATGAAGAGGTTAAAGTGGTTCTTCAAGCTCAGGGTGTGACCCGTGAGGTGTCATATTTATACATCTGATACCTGTACATTAGTATGAGCAGAACAAGTAAAAACCTGCTTTAGAGAAATTAAATTAAGCAGTTGAAGGAAACAGTCATTTTAATAAGGAGCTTCTATATAAAAAAATCCTGATACTTCATTATCTATTTATTCCTTTCAGTCACTCAATTTTACTTTATCCTTCATAATTAAAAAGGAGACAAAATCAAGTCTTTAAAAATGAACTGATGCTATGGTTTTGTGTAAACCATATTGGTGGAATGTAGGACTGGCTGTCTATGTTCCCAGTCCCTGGTAACATTTTAGCTTTCTCTTTATTCAACTCAAAATATTTTTATGCTGTCTTAAAGATACCTGTTAACTGTCATAGGGTGATACAACACTGATAATAGTGATATAACAGTGGCTTTGCTAAGGTAAGTAGCAGGTTTTTGTACGAATGTGTAAATGTTTCAGAACTATGTTAAAAATACCATGTTGAAGTAATGCAAAAAGCTGCTGTTTCATCCAAACCCTTCCTGTGGTGAGCTGTGTGTTGCTGGACACATGGTTCCAATGAAGTGAGCAGTGCCAGATAAAAGATCCAGAAGGTAAATAGGGCCCTCAGGAGAAGGGATCTCATTTTCCACCACCTTTACTGCCTGTGGTCATCTCCACTGCTGCATGGGCAGTGTACGCAGCTTAGGGCCTGGACACTGACTCTGCATAATCATGTTCCAGAGGAGGAATGCTTCTCAGTGTAGGAAAGCAGGGGAAGGTTAGGCTTAGAGCCTTTTGGAAGGTCCCATGTAGCTTGTCCTGTGCTTGTTGGAGCTGTAACTCCAGGTTGGATGGTGAGTGGGACTCTGAAAGGGCACACAGGGAGAGGCAGCAACAGGAGAGGATGACTGAGGAGAGAACCTCTATGAACTGGAGCAATTAGGAAGCTACAACAGTTTGCTGTAGCTGAGAACTTCACCCAGATGACCAGGTATGCAAATTGGATGCAGGGATCAGAATTTAGAATACCCACCTTCACACATGGAGGAGCACCTGACAATGGATTGGATGCAAAAGTCCTGGATGCTGGTGAGAATTGTGCTGAGACTCTGCTGCCTTCTCAGCCGTGCTGCAGTGCCAGCGCAGGGTGCTTGGCCGCACATCACTCCAGCTGACTGTTTCAGGAACAAGATTGTTCTAT
This sequence comes from Porphyrio hochstetteri, assembly GCA_020800305.1. NCBI lineage: Eukaryota > Metazoa > Chordata > Aves > Gruiformes > Rallidae > Porphyrio > Porphyrio hochstetteri. Next base: position 130,252,073 of record CM036906.1, on the reverse strand, counting down.
TTCACAAAGTTAATATTCATCAAATGTTAATGAAAATACATAACAAATAATTATGACAAACATACCATCTGATTAAGATGAAAGAGAATGACAATTCTTGTGAATTTTTAATCTGAAAAAATAAAGAACATTACATTAATAAGACTTAATTATATAATTAAATATTTAAATTTACTTTCCATAGTAGATTTTATTTTTATTTAACATATTTTGTTTTTAAATATTGCTAACATTTTTATGAGATTTGTTCATAAAACACATCAACAGATATGTTTTTGTGAGGCAAGAGGAATTTTAACATCATGTATTCATTATATTGATCACAATTTCAATTTTATTTATCTTTAAAAAAGCTAATAGAATCCTTTTACATTTTATTATAATTCGCAGTATCTCCATCTATAGATAAATATTTAATAGCATTACTAATGCATCATGCACAGAATATTTATTAATTGGAAAATATGAATTACTAGTTGTACATTTCAATAATTTGCATTTAAAATTGATGCTACATTTTTCCAGGAAACCGTGATTAACTTTAAGAATGAGACTTCAACTGACCGAAGCCAGGCAATTGAAAGTGCATGCTGCAGACTTAACTGTTACCCCACAACGCTGGAGCCAATGAATGAGGAAGATTCTGAACAAGAGAAGATGCCATGTGACAGACACTAACACATACCCTACAATGGTCATGCATAGCGTGGCTTCAGAGAAAAGGAGGTACAGGTGCAAAGTTTCATAATCATGGATAAAATTAACATATTTTTGTTTCCCTGGATAAAACCAAACAGCAGTTTTATTTGGTAGATTTGGCGACATGGTTCTGCCATGTAGTTCTAGGGATAAAACTCACTCAGGTATCTTTGCACATCGAGCAGTCTTAGGAAGCAAACGATGCTCAGGTTCCATGGGCAGGAGAGGTAGATGGGGAAGGAAGCGCTGAGGTTGGACCAGGAGAAAAGAGGGGGAGAAGAGCTGTGTGGGGAAGAGTAGTTTTGCTCAGGGAAGCCATCCATCTTGTCACCCTCTGTGATGTTACACAAGCTATCATGAGACTTGTTCCTCCAAGACACTCATTTAGTACGTGAGCAAGGTATTTAGGTCAGGTGTTAGACTATGACTTTACCTTTGCTTCAAAAGTGCAGTATCTGTCAAAACTCCCTTTTCTGTGAAACCTTGACTTTTTTTTTTTCAAACTAAATTACTGTTTTTCTTTTTGTTGATTTATTCTTTTCAACTGAAGTTTCCAGAAAGTCAGCAACTTCCTGATTTGTTAATTTGTTAATTTCTAAAAGAAGAAATTTAAGGCACCAAGAACAACTTCTCAGTAAGGTCTGTTAAATACAAATAACCTTCCTGGAACTGTTTGTCAGGCAGACATAGACATGACAGACCAACCAAAAACCTTCCTTTGAGGTATCAATCTGTTAGGTTAATCTGCAGTGTAAGTATGCATTTTACTTTGGTGTTAAGCAGTAGCAGACATGAAGTTGTCGTTTAAGCGTTGGGTTGAGTATTTCTGAACCTCAGAGGTTGCTCAGTAAATGAAGAGGTTAATAGCAATGCTTCACAGTATAGATGATCTTTCAGCAAAAGATTTGAAAATGCTTTATGAAGTTTGCATTTTTAGAGTATTTACAGCCTTTACCTATCAAAGATTAGACAGTATTTTCTGATAAAGCCACTAACAGGCCCATGTGTGGAAAAAACTGTATTTTTTGCTTTTGCCATGTGTTTAGGGAATATTATTGCATACAGCCTACCACAAATAGCTGTACAACTACATCAAGCTATTTGCAGTTACCACAGCTATACCACAATATATTTATAAGTATGTTTGCCTATTGCTCTGTGTGTGTGTCTATGCATACACAGGCATACAGATACACCACAGCACCATAATTTGTGTGTGCGTATGCATACTGAGCATTTATAGTTATATATGCTTACATACGTGAAAAACTACTGATAAAAGTCTGTGGTAACAATCCTGCATATGATGGTCAACATACTGCTCCCTCCCATAATTTCATAATTACAGTAATAAAAGAAAAAAAAAAAAAAAAAAGGCTTACACAGCCAGGAAGCAAAAGAGAAAAAACCTCAGGTTGGTTACCACTTCACTTTTGTAGTGACTGTATGTTCACACACATGCAGTTTCTGATAAAATGAGTTGTTTCTCAAAAGACAGAGAGAAAAAAAAAAGAGAGGCCTGATGAAACCCTCAAGTTGTTCTTGAAATTACACCTATACCTGTTGTCATTTTCAGGAAATCCACTTTGTTTAGTTGATAAACTTGTTTTGACTTTTCAGTGGAAACAGTTTGCTGGCACTACTTCCTTAACTGTAGGCCAAATTCTGACCTTGGTTTCATGTAACTCCCACTGCAGTCAACATAGGTTGGCTGTCTAAGGCAGGATAGAGCCTTTCTGTTTACAATTATGAGAGCACTGAAAGGTATTTTGTTGTTATTACTGCTTGCACTGGTAGACCTGCGTCTGAAGATGTCTATTTTAGGCGGTGTTCAGACCACAGATACGGTTAGCCTAAAATTCTGAGAAATATTGAAGTGCATACACAGAAAAACAGAACAGGAGGAATCAACGAAAGGGATTTCGTTTTAGCTGAATGCACTGTATGGCATCTTGATTTTATACTGATGCGCCAAAGTATTGACATGTAATGATTTTGGTGTAAATCACATGCTTTGATGTGCAGGAAAGTTATAGAGCATTTTATATGAAGTAATAATATTAAGTAATTCTATTGAACTAATTACCAGTTAATCTGACATTTAATGAAATAAGTAACACTAAATGTGATGTGAGGGCAGCATTTATGGACTTAAACTTTAATCAATTGTATGGGAGTCAAAGGTGTCACTTTTGCTGATGGTGGTGAACAGAGGATGATGGCATTTGCTAAAGAGTTTCTTGTCTTCATTATTCTAGGCTGAATGATTGCTCTTAGGCAAACTGAGAAAATCTGCCTGTGTTCTTAATGATAAGAAGAAGCTGAGATAGATTGACAAAAAATATACCCTTTTTTTTTATTGCAGCTACTTGCTATGACTAAGTCTAAGCCTATTTTATGGGGTGCTGATTTGCAGCCCTACCACAGGTGTGATTCAATGAAATGTAATAATGCTGAATAGATTGATTTAGATGTAGCTTGAGACAATTAATATAACTTTAATTTGTGTGTTTTAAAAATATAAGCTGCAGCTTGGCCTTGTGTTAACCTGGGGTCCAGACTCATACTTGTTGCTGAATTCATCACCTGTTCCCAGCATCTCCTTTTGCCTCTCAGTCTGATTTGAGTCAGGAGAGAGGCAGAAGTTCCCCAGGCAGTTCAGGTACAGAATTAGGGCTGGTTTGCCTGGGAGGCAATATGGGTGCAACTGACTTGGGCTGAAACCTAACAGCAGTATGGATCTATGACTCATATTAGGTCTCTGTGATTTTACTCCAGAAGTAAATAGCTGTCTCAAAGGCCAACTGATCCACACAGGAATTTCCTTCTGTCATTTGTTTTTGAAAACAGTTGGCATTTTTGTGCAGCATGTTATTTGCAGAGTACACTTCCAGTGCCCTATCTTTGGCTCTTGTCGTTACTCAGAGCTTCCCTGGTCTGTGTTTATTTAGTCTGAGTGTAAAATCAGAATAGCATGATTTAAATTTGTGAAAAAATGCTGATAGTACACCATAGGAACAAAAACATACTATGTGTTTTTAATGTTTATAAATATCTCAAGTGTGGGACAGAAGGGAAAATAGCCAGCCTCTTTTCTATGGTCTGTGGAGACAGGACAAGGGGCAATGGCCTCAAGCTGGAGCACAGGAAGTTCCGCACCAATATATGGAAGAACTTTTTCACAGTGAGGGTGACAGAGCCCTGGAATAGGCTGCCCAGGGGGGTTCTGGTCTCCTTCTCTGGAGATATTCAAGACCCGTCTGGACGCCGACCTGTGCGATATGTCCTAGGGAACCTGCTTTGACAGGGGGGTTGAACCCGATGATCTCTTGAGGTCCCTTCCAACCCCTATGATTCTGTGATTCTGTGTAAGAATAAGTGATCATGTCAAAGTCATGCTATTCCATTACCATGTTCCATATTCACATATATTCACATTAGATCCAGCATTGCTGTACAATGGGTGATGAAGTGGGAGAATAAAAGTGGAATAAAGATTTCAAAAGGAAAAAGGGAGTGGAATCTTTTTTTTTTGTTTGGTTTTGGTTTTGGGGTTTTTTTCTTCCAAAAACAGAGATTAGTTTTCAGTTACTTAGTTTTACGTTACGGATCACTGGCACAGCAGTGTGGAGAAGCTTGTATGAAAACTGTCTGCACAAGCCCAGTGCAACTCACTGCTAAAAGTTCTTAATTCTTTTAGAATTTTTTAGAAAGAAAATTAATAACTTGCTCAGACATATCCTTTCTGATGTTTTTGGAACATTCAGTACCACAGATGTGGCCAGGAACAAACTATGAGTTACATCATTTAGGACTATTCCCACATCAGGCTGGATCAGGTCTTAAATTACATGAATTCCTTCAGCAAGAATTCTAAGGCTTGGTCAGACCAGAAGGACATACATTAATAATAGTGATAAACTCCTTTGTGCAGCCAGCTTGTAAATCTGTGCCCAGTGTTACCAGGCCAATAATACTGTTGGGAATGAAGTTACTGTGCTGGTTATGCAGCATGCCATTCTTGTGCCATGCCATTCCTCCAGTAGACTCTAGCAGCTGCCAGGCAAGAGGAGATCATGTCTGTAGAGAGTGAGATGCCAACCCTCCCTGACACTGGTTTAGAGATTGTGATAAAAGAGAAGGAAAAAATACCAACAGAGCACATGGGTTAATGGCTGCTATTTTAGTCCCTTGGGGCCGTTGCCAGCTGCCATTAAGTCAAAGTAGCCCTCAGGCTCTACTTGGTTTCATGATGAATAATTTAGGTTTTCCTGGTGCAGAGCCAGGTTGCGTTGGCTTTGTATGATAGATTCTACAGATCTCCAGTGTGAGCACAAGAGTGTAAATACATGGTGGCACATATTGGGGTAATGGATCAACCTATTGTGTCCTCCAACAGCAACAGCAATCACCTTTAGGAAGCAGAGGTTCTGCACTTCCTTAGAGATGCCTTCCTTCTGATATGGATACTCTTCAGTTTTGTGGAACCTTTTACTGCTACTCAAAATCTTCATTGGTATCCATTTATTTCAAGGAGTTAACTACAGGACTGTATATTTTCTAGCCAGTGAAAAAGTAGTTCATATCTGAATAAATAACTGAAAATGGCTTCTCACTGTTCAGGAAGTACAATCAATTTGAAATTAGGATTATGGAAACATCTGTGAAAATTCAAGTGTCATCTCAATTTGGGCTCATTCAGATCCTGTATTTTTTCTACTTCCCAAGCAGTGCATTTAAAATCCAATCCTAATTAACACACATAGTTTAATTATAGCCAACAAAATATTCTCCTAAAATTGTGTGTGCTGGCTGGGGGGTCGGGTAGGGAGGGAGGAGGCGAGGGGGAAACTAAACAAATGTTCACTGATTGTAAAAATCCTTGTTTCGTTAATAATATAAATCTTTAACAACTTTAAACATACACTGAAGTTTGCCTCTCATGAATCAAAGTGGCATAAAAAGCATGAAGTAGGCACGGCGCTCCTACTCCCTCTTTCTCCTTGTTCATTTCTTGGCAGTTTGAAACTAACAAAGAAACTCTGCACTGGAATGTAAAACTTTCCTTTTTGACTGGATTTCCCATAACTTATGGCATAGAATACACCATGCTGCTGCAGGTAGAAACAGATAAATCACAGATGTCATGGGTAGACCTTGGGAAAATTTTGAAATTTGAGTGAAGCACCAGAAAAGTCGGGGTGGTCTGCTGCTGTGGACTTCATTGTATGTCAGCAGAGCTCTTTGGCACTACTAGATGGTTTGGAAATCTTAGGAAATTTTTGATACATTTGACTTTTGTTTTAGCACAACAGGCTTTGAGGAAAACATCATTTTTGGCTGTTTCAGAATACTTTTATTCCTGGATCAGACCTCAGAGTGCAAAGTGTCCCATCTTAGGCACCGCCAGCTATCTCAGCACCTCTTTGCTTACTGGACAGAACAGAGTCAAAGTCTGTGACTCTAGCACTTTACCCTGGAATCAGACCTATTGCCTGTACCCTTGAACATACCTGGAGTCCACAGCCCAGATACCCTAGTTCCCCAGCACAGAATTGCATGTCCACCAGCACCACCGTGATGCTTGCACAGTCCCTCAGAATTCCACACAGGTTGCAGGTAAGTTTATTTTTTTTCCTGGGAATCGCAGGAATAAATTTTTTTGAATGCAGCAGGGAATAAAGAAACATAGGCAAATACTTTGTTAAAAACAAAGCCGTGCCTGGTTATTAACTTCCTCTGGGCCATCTCATTCCTGCTTTGGTCTGCTTTTGTTAATGTTTTAGGTCAAGCATGTCAGATCAGTGCTATAAGAATCTCAATATTTTGATGACAGAAGTCCTTAAACTTCAATCAGAGGAGCACTGCTTCTTACGCGTTTTTAGCCTCTTGCTGTTTTTTCATTTGCACAGATCTTTCTACTGCATATCCTGAGTGAAAAAGTTTTCTTTCACGAGGTTGTTCTAGCGGTCGTGTAATAATAAAAGTTGATGGATCTAGATATCTTCTTATTGATGTCTTTCCAAGAGGTGTCAAGATCAGCATTTTTCCCGTCCTCGCAGTAAACTAAAATAGAATTAAACAGCCTTGGTTTGACAAGGTCAGATATTTTTTTCACTTTGTAAAATAAAAAAGGAGATTAAAATAAAAAATGGGCTTTTTAAAAATTTTTTATTATCCCATTCTATCAAACATGGCAATGGAAGCAATGAGGAACCAAGATTTTCCTCCTTCTTAGATTAGATTTATTTCTGTCTCCAGCAGGAAAAGGTTAATTTTGGGATCAGCTCTGGCTGATCTGAATTTTCTTTTTTTTTTTTCCTTCAGCGTGAGTTAGAAGATTAAGAACCATAATGTCTATGGAGATGAGTTAGACTCAGCTCTATATCCCATGAGTAGGACTAAGAAAATAATGTAGTCCATATTTGGACCAGAAAATTAAATTGAAATAGGAAAGTGTTATTAGAGAAATTGACCTTTTCCTCAACTGTTTCCCGTATGTCCCTTTCCACTGTATCCACTGGCTTGATCGAAAGGAAGTTTTCCTGCTGTGTTGCAAGCTCTGCTGTGGTAGTGGCAACCATAGAAGGCTGAGCTGAGATCTCTCTTACCTCATGTCCCACATCCCGTTGTCGGAGTGGTTCTAACAGCGGACACCTTATTGCCAGTGCTGACAGAAGAGGCAGGAAGAACAGTTTGGTTTTGAGATCCCAAACAGGTTTTAAAGTATAGACAGTGAGTAAAATCACCTTTTGATTTCTGAGCTGAGAAAATGTGTTCCTGAAGTAATTTAGGCAGAAAATGGAAATTCACTTTTCAGATATAGGCTTTGATTTTAAAGAATTCTTTGGCTATGGCTGTATGAATTGCACTTTCCTAATTTGGGGTCAAGCACCATAAGTTTTTATCCTAAGTACATATTTTATCATACTTTGTCCATAAAGTAGGTAATACAGTAGCAGTGATAGTTTGCTTTCCTTCTCCTTCTGTCCCTACTGTGAATTATAACAGACTCCTCCTTGCAACCCATTAACAAGGCAACTTGGGATGGAGCTTGCAATACTATTTTGTGAATTTCCCTCCCTTACCTGAATAAACATTTCCACTCATCATTTTCATAGGTGCCGTGCTGAAAGAGAGGCAGGAAGAATAACACCTGAAAGGGCTCTGTCATTGCTGTTGAAAATAAATACTAGCAACTATGCCAGACATTATTGCATGGGGGAAGAATTAAACTTCTTGCAAATTACAGTATTTCTGCTTGGTTCCTTCTGTCTTGACATTCTGGGGTGGACTGGTACTGGAAGTGATTTAAAGTGTTTTTAAATAAGTGTGGAGAGAGATCAAACATCTGCTTTTTTGCCTGAATTAGGAATAGTCCTAGGTGTAAACCAGTCTCAGTGTAGAAGATCAGTGCAAATGGTGACTACAACACATCTGTGGGGGTATGGAGGCAAATGTCACTTGCAATCATGAAATGTCTAACCTTAAAATTTCTGTCAGCTCAGAGGAGAGCAGCCAGTTTATTTTGCAAGATAGGTGAAAGTACTTGATCCCCGTCTTCTGGCCTCTTTTCACAGAGATCTCAAAGACAACAGGAGTTCGGTCTTCATTTTTAAAGCTTTACAAATGGGATCCAACCAACTTACTGGAGAGGAGAACTCCATCCTCCCTAATCATAGCTGATCAGCAGAAGAAAGGCAGAGATCCAGCAGCACCCCAGAACTGAGTCAAGGCTGGCACTTTCAGACTCAGGGAAGGAACATGGATACACTCCCTTAGCCTTGCTGCTCTATGATCAGAATCATTCAGGGGGCTGTGCGGCGACTGTGGCTTTCTCAAAGCTCTTATTTCAAGATCAGTGTTTTCTTCCCTATGCACATCCCATAATGAGATGATTCCCTATGGTGCTTCATGATCTTGTTGGGTCTTAAACTGACCCTTAGCATTTTGCCCTAGAGATTTCTGAGCTTCTCTCGGTTAGTAGCTATTCACAGAAAGAACAAAGTTGTAATTATTCTTAGCTCTCAACTGTAAATGTGGCATTATATCCTCCCATCCCCAAGAATGACATGGGCTAAAAATTGAGCTTGAAGTGTATTCTGTAGCAAAATTGTGGAAAACCAACACAAATAATAAAATAAATTGCACAGCTATACACATGAGCAGTTAAAATCATGTGAGACTTATGTATTCAGAGCTGTTTTAAACATATTAAAACATAAGTGGGTTAAATTTATCACCTTCCATTTTAATTTAAAAGATGTAGGAGAACATGTAGCTGAGGATTTTCTAAAAGAAGTAGTGATTTGAGCATGTTGGGGGTGGTGGTGGAATTGCTTTAGTTTTATTCATTTAGGCATATCTTATCACTCCTCCTTTTCTTCCTTCTTGGAGGGCAATGAGAGAACCCAGATGCCAAGCTGTGGAACATGTTCTTCTGACACTAGCATCTGGCTCCTTGGCAGAATCCTCCAACTGTCATGCTGACAGCTTTCCTGTTGTGTCCTCGTATATTTTTATATAAGAAAATTGCAGATGGGTTCTCTTCTCAAACTAATACGCTATTCTGTTGACCCTTATCATGCAGAAATGTGTTGGTTTTATCTGTTTGTGAATGAGACCTTGGCCAAATATACTTCAAAAAGGATACTTCTCTGTTCGTCTCTGAATTTGTCTGCAAGCTGTCTGGGAAGATGCCAGAATCCTATTACACACCCTTTTTGTGCCTTTAAGCAGTAAGTCCTTCATTCTCTCTGCTGTACAAATAGATTGCACTTTTTGCAGCAAGCACACTTGTAAAATACAAGCATATTTATTTAATAGTTTCAGTGAAAAAAAAAATTCTCCCTCGAAATGCGAAGAAATGTGGTTTCATTTGCTATCTTGTGTTGTTTGTCTTTTTAACTGGAGTTTTTTGGGGTTTTTTTATTTTTAATTTGACATTACCTAGTATACTGCTGCCTTGAAGTATTTCCCCCCCCACCAAGTTTTGCCAGAGACATCCAATCCAGAAGGCTTTATAATGTTACAAAAGTAGCACAATGACTTCATTAAAATTTTTTTAAAAATTTTTTTAGAAAGCCAAGATTTCACTTATTAACATCCTCCAAAACCTCCTGGTACTTTCTAAATGGAATTTTCATAGTCCCACATTGCATTTAGACACATGCTTAATTTGTGTGGATCATCACAAGTAGTCCCAGTGACTTTACAGTGAGGCACAATTGTGCTTCAATTTAAGGCTGTTCTGAGAGGGAGCCTGATGGGATCTTGGTTTCAGGCTTGACAAAGCCTGTATCATTCACGTGACAAGGGAGAGTACTAAAAGTTCCCATGTTACTTTGTCTTACTCTCTCTGATACAGACTTCTTCCTATGGATATTATGTATTTATCTCATTAAACAAAACTATCCAAAGACCCACCTTGCCCTTCTACCCTCCCAAATCTGAGGTGTCCTTTAAGTACATAACTTTGTTACTGCAAATAAGATCAAACACAGATAATAAAATATTATAAACACACAAAAATTATCTGGGGCCCTGCTTAGTGGAGGCTCCAGCTCCATAGGTGTTATACATGGAGGCTCTTCAGGGCTCTTAAATGTTAGCATCCATTGAGACTATTTAGCCATGATTCATGAGCCCACTCAGACTCTGACCTTCCACCTCATCTCCTCCCCCTCCTCAACTCAAATAGCAGAAACTCGGATCTGAATGACTCCCTGATGGTGATATGGAAGATAGCCAGCTCTGATGAAGCCAGGTGGATTCCACTGAGCATGCTCTCTATGTTCACACTAGGGGAACATCCTCAGTTTGACTCCTGGAAGCTTCTTCTAATTTATTCTTCTAGCAACAGATACTAAGACTTGATTGACACTGGTTTCTTGTTTGTTGCTTTTGCAATAAATAGAGCCACAATGAGTAATTTTATTGTTCTCCTACCTTGTTTGTTCTGTTTGTGCAGCTATTCCAAGAAAAAAAAAACCACAACACCAAAACCCAAAAGTCAGCATTAAAGGAAGAAGAGGGAAGTTTCTACAGGTCTTTTATTCCTATTATCACTAAGAAGAATCTTTATAAATTTCCAGCAAAAGCGAGTAGACAGAAGCAAACAGGTACGTGCATGACTATTTTGTTAACTGATACATTGTCCCATATCTTTTTCTCATCTCAAACTTTGTCATAAATGAAATAAATGACATTAGAGCTATTCAGGAAAGATCATAAATATCAAGACTGAATTTCTGAATTAAGCATTAACTTTGATGAGGCCAGGATTTCACTCCAGTTTCCCAGCCATACAATGCAAGTTATTTCCTGCTGTTTTCTTGTTTCTGTTTCAAACATTCTGATTCACCATTGGGTTAATCATCTACTAAATATTGTCTCCAGGTGGTTTGGGTTTGCTGTTATCTCCATGGCCCGGAGGGACTATACCTTCCAAAGAATTGAGGGGAGCCCAAGCACTTATGCAAGAAATAGAGACAGAAACAAAATACATCAGTAACTGTATCAGCATGCTTTCGTTTATACCACGTTCTGATTTGAACATACGTGTTTTGTGAAGCACTTAACATACACCCTGAAGTCTCAAGTTGCTCCAGATTGCGTAAGCATGTAAAAATTATATTTGTTGAAGAGGCACAGAGAATCAGGAAAAAAAATGTACCTTGAACTAATGGGTGGGGTACAATTAAGAGAAACTTAGTAGGTTAAGGTTTATATTTGGTCTTTGGGTGACTACAGTTGTGTCCAGTGCGTACCTTTATCCTGTATTCACATAAAATTTCAGTGAGAATTATCACACTCATGATGGTTTTAGGAATGGGGTTTGGTTGTTACTTGAGCCATGGATCCTGTAGGCAAACCACTTACCTTATCTTCTTCCTGTAAAACAGTGATAGTATTTTCCTCTGTTACAGAGAAATTCAAAGGTAGATTTATCAGTGGTTGTGAGGTGCTTAACTACTACAATAATAAAGGCCGTAATCAAAGCTTGGACTATTAGAAAGTCAAGTCTGGGAAAGGTAGGAAAGTTAGTTAATGGACTGAGGAGTCGGATTCAGGGCTAGTCAATCCTCTGCATTCAAATTCTAATCAGGCAGGAAATTATTTTAATTCAAAGGGCAATGCTGTTGCTAAAGACGTGGAAAAACTGAAGAGGAGTATAGAATTCTTGGGATGAAAAAAAAGTTTATTTTCAGTAAAGGTGATGAATAAAGAAGATAATAGTAGATCAATTCTCTTGTCCGTGGCCATCCACCAGAACTGTTCTTTCTTTCCAAATTCAGTTACAGGTTGAAGCTATTTCCTTGCCTAGACACTTATATTTGATGGTTCCTCCAAGGACATGCAGATCAGGAGGTGTTCTGTCATTTTCATTTTTTTCATGTTTGTAAGTCTCTGTATAATAATAGAGCCAGTTCTGGAGGTTAATTCTTTTTCTTGCCACCTTAAGTGATGGATCTAAGGTTTTTACTTTTCCTGCAGTCTTTCTACAAGAGCAGCGTGAAGTTTAGTGACATTGTTTTTTCAGTACTCTATTAAATAAAAAACTCAATGATATATTCCAAAGGTCTTCTGAAGTTGAAGATTTTCCAGAGCTTCATGATTATTTTGAACAATTTCAACCGCAGCAAAAGGTATCTAAGGAAAATGAGGATAGAACAATAAAAATTGTATCCAAGCGAAGCAAAAATTAGGTTTCTGTACTTCAGAATCAGAGAATTTTGTCAACATCCAGTTTTTATACTGACAGCATGTGCAAGCCTAGTATTTACAAGTCCTGTGTGAAGATTTGGAACAGCTAATATAGTATCTATACCTTAAAAAAAAATAAGCAAAAGTGATCCAGGCAACTACAGGCTTGTAAACAGGATTTCAGCAATAAACAATCTTAGAACAAATATTAAAGGAAAGAATGTGAAGAGAAACTGAATACAGGTTATTTACATTGGTTTCCCAAAGGTAGATCATCTTAGATAAACCCAGGGTCTTTTTTTAATTTGGTGATAGGTTTCTCAGGCAATAGTAATGGATTGAGCTTTATTCTTGAAGATAGCAATAATTTTTATAGGAGAATAGTCAGAAGAATAAATAACTGCCAAAAGGAGAGACTCTTACAAAATTTTTCATGGTTGCTCTTGGGAATGGTCCCATTTAATGTGTTGATCAGTGAAACAGGATATATAAGAAAGAGAAATACATGCATATTTGTGAGTTGCACAGATAACATAAAATGGAGAAGCATCACCTTAACAAAGGATTGGATCATCAGGGAAGGAGAACCAGATGATTTTGCTGATGTAACTGATGAGATGAAATTTAATAGCACGGATTGTGAAGCCGGGGATTTAAGGACCAATAACTACTTTTCTTTTTTTCTTGAATATAATATGTATTTATCAGTTGAAGATACTGGAAAAGAAATAAGGACTTAAAGTTTTTCCTGGATGATGACTATCAGTTGCCATGCAGAGCAATTTTGAAAGTCTATTGTAATTTTAAAGTCTATAATTGTAAGATGTACTATCGTTGAAGGTGCTTTCATGTCATTCAATTGTTCAAAGCATTGACAAGGTCTTATTTAATTTATATAAAATTCTGGTCACTTGTGTTCATAAAAGATTACCTTAAAACAGAAGAAGAGAAGGACTACTGGTATGCTTACAGAAATGGAGAATTAATCTCATAAAGAGAGATTGAGATGGTTTGAGTTTAGACAAACAAAGGTTGACAGGGGATAGGATGATCAGAAATATGTTCAGGAGTGTTAAAGACAAATAACAGTTGTTTAACTGAAAACATAAATGGCATAAGAGCAATGGTTCACAAAAACTTCCATGAATAGAGTGGATATAAGCAGAAGGTTTCTCACGACTCTTGGAGGTTTTTTTCCCTCTATATTAGCAATGTAAAGAATTAAAATTGCTTGAATACAGTAACTTATGGAAGAGTTTGTGCACGTAAACAGGTAAATTTCTGGATCAGGGAAACAACTGAAACACAAGTTTTTAGATATCCAATGAGGTGCTGAGACCAAGGGAGACTAAAATGGCATTTGTGTGCATTTTCCTCCTATTGCAGACGTGCTGTATTTCAGAGTTTCTGTTGTTTTCTCGAAGGAACAAGGAACTCGCATCCTCCCTTCTTCCTTTTTCTCTCCTCTTCAGCTCAGTCAGGTTGACAGGAATATGTAGCCCCCCTTTTTTTTTTCTCCCCTCCTTTGACATTTGTGTATGGTTTGCTTGTTAGGATTAGTGAGATGATATATTAAATCTCAGCAATCTCCTATTGGAGAGAGCTTCTCCTGTCCCCCTCTTGCAGGACTTCACGCCTCTGTAAACTGGTGTTTGGTTACAAGTTTCTTAGAGCATACAGGGAAGTTTTGGTGGGTTACGGAGTCTGGTGGCACGTGGCACAGAGGTTGTGTGAAATCTCCCAGATGAAGCTTTGTCTGTGTGGTTGGGTCTGGCAGTACTAGATTTCTACAAACTGGTGATGCTTCAGGTTTCACGTGCCTCCAAACATGTTAGGGCTGTGATGCTGCAGTTGGGCTGGTAGCCGTAGTGTCCTGCCGTGTCGAAATTTCCTTCAGAACTTTTATATCAACATACCAACAATATGCAGTTACTTGTCCAGACCAGCTACAGTGTTCTAAGATATACACTTCTGGAAAGAAAAGAAAGAGAGCTTGGTGCTTTTTAGATTGTTATAAACTTTTTCCTTCAGTTTTAAAATGAAATTGTACGATGTCTTTATATATTTTTTTTCTTTCTTTCTTTCTTTCTTTCTTTTGGTAGTGAAAATCAAAACTAAACTGATTGGGGTTTCACACATGTTGGAAAAACCACTAAAAATATATGCAAATCTTTCATCGTATTTTTTTTTTCTCTGTCTTTGACTTCCAACATAATTTTTACCCGAAGACAGTTAGACTTGTACAACTCAGAACTGGCCATTCTCGGAGTGAATCATTTTTGAATTAGTGGTTTTACAATGGATCTGAGAAAAGGCGAAGTTTCAAAATGAGTTTTGGCTTCTCACAGACTCAAAAGGAGATCGGTGAAGTATGAGAAACAAATCCGCCACAGAGATTCACTCATCTGCCTGTAGACTGAAACCAGTGGATTTTGCATATTAATGGTATAAAGTCATTATGATCTGCCTGGTCATATTTAGCAGAAGTGTTTGAAATCTCTTATTCAAAGTGCAAGATGACATAACGTTAACAAACACAGAGATTTTTAGATGAACTGAAACTCCATCCAGTTGCAACAATATGGAATGAATTCTTCACACCTATATGGTTATGTTAAAGGAGATGCGATTCATTTCTGGTCCCTTGCTGCTCTATCTCTACCCCATAAGTACTATATCTATGTCTTGTAAGTGCCTTGGCTAATGAAGCCTGTTGGATACTTGCAACTCTTCAGTAGTTACCTCCTAATTGTTCCAGAATAGCTGTTCTCTTGTACAATTTGAATAATTTACTGTTTCTAAAACTGAAGGTTGTGTTTCCTAATTGTTAGGGTTTTCTAACATATAAAGCCCAGTAGATGCTTTTAAAAAAATTCTTAATGTCCTAGAAACCCCATTTACTGTTTCAAATTAAGCTATATCAATGATGAAAGCACTTTGTTTTATGTGTATATGTGCGTGTGTGTGTCCAGCTGTAGCCATGACTAGAGATAAGGAAATAAAACATAAAACTTTTAGAGGAGAAATCAGTAATGGCAAAATGCTATGCAAGGGAGAGGCTAAAGAAAGCAACTGTGTTTGGAGGTATCCTGGTTCTGGCGAGGCCAGAGTTAACCTCCCCAAGCAGGAGGGAAAAAGGTGGACTTATTTTTGTTTGGGTTTTTTTATATTTTTTTTTCTCCCAGAAAACCAAGTAAGTTTCACAGAATTTGATCACCTTAGATCAAAAATCTTCTACCCTCCTCAGAACTTTACAAGTGGCTTAGTCTGAGGCTATACCCTAGCAGTATATTACTGGGATGAATTATCTTCTCTTTATTTTCCATGATGGATGTATGGCAGAGACCACTGTGGTAAGGATGAAAATTGAATTAATTTTAAGGTTTCCTGATATATGCAATATTTAGCAGTTGAAAAATCTCCCAAGAAATGGTTACATACCCAAATGCTGTAAAAAGTTTGGCTAAAGAAACCATAATGCATTATGTTACAAATTTTAAGCACGATTTTTGCTTGAATAATAAAGTAGCAGTTGGCTTTGAAGATATCCACTCTATTCTCTGGGTTTTGAATTAGGGTGGGCTGCAGGAGCTTGTTTGTGTATGTAATTGAGAATAACTTCAGGAGGGACATAGGCTGAAATCCTTAAAATTCAGGTGCTTACCATCCCTGAAAGTGCTGGATTTACCAAACTGAGCTGCTGAATTTATAATTGCACCTACATTTTATTCCATGAGTAAGTGTGTAAATGCACCTTGGTTAGATCTTTGTCTCCAGAAGGGTCAGGAAGCCAGACCAGATAGAATCACATGGGGTTAGAGTGGTGCAGCCCAAATCCTTTCTGTCAGCGTTTCAGCAACTCTGTGCTTAGCTTCTTGGCTTCTGTGATTCCTATTCATAGGTGCCAAATTCTCTTTATGCAAGCAAGACAAGCCAGGTTGCATAACTTTGCAACACAGTATTTAAAAGTTAGGTATTGGAATATTTACAACATTACAATTTGTCAAATTACTTTGCCAATCTAACCCCAGGTCTACATTAGATTTTCTTACAACATTCCTTTTTATTGTAGGTTGTCTGGACTCAAAAATCAGTGCACACAGTCTTCTGGACAAAAATCACTGCTAGGTATTCAAAAAAGTGGGTTTCATGAAGTGACAGATCAATAATTTTAGGTTAGTCCTTTTCTTCAGTAGAGAAAATAAACACTTTTTAAAGTAATTGCAGGACATTACACTGACTTCAGTGGAAGTGTAACTATCCATCGTATTTATGATTAATAATTAGACCTAATTAATTGTTTGGTAGCACAGGTAAGTAATGCAGAATGAGAGGCGACACAATTTTCCTAAGAGCTTTCCACTCCAAGACATTCTCAGGAGGAAGAGATGAGCAGATACAGCAGCATGCAGCCAGCTAGCCACCACACAGCACCATCTAGGCAGTTCCTAAGGTAACTCACATTGTGTAACTGTTTTTGTAGAACAAACATGTTTATGTAGACATTTTTTAAACCTCAGGTAGCATCCTACTTTCATTTGCCCCACTTTACCTGCAAGTGTCTGATTCTGTAGAATTCTTATCTAGACCAGTGAGGGAGTAGGAGCAACCAGAGCAATGCAAAATGAGGCAGGATAAATAAACAGCTAGGAGACTGCAAAAGGACATTGGGGAAAGCATAGCTGTGGAGTCTTAAGCTCCAATGGTAATGTGGACAGACTTGCTATTTGAAATTGAGACCATGCTTTAGAGAGAAGTCCTCCTGACTGCATCGTATCTCTAGTTCAACAGAAGGGATTTAGGGACTCAGAAACTTTTAATCCATCATGTTAATTTAGATTTAAACTCACATTTAAGATCAGCTTGCTTGGATACTCATAGTTCAAATTTGGCTTACCCTCTAGACTGCTTCTCCAGATGGGTAAAGTCAGCTATGGTGTAGGAGTGGCTTTGGTTTAAAGTCTGTTCATAAAAGAAGAATGCATTTGACTGGCAGTAGGTTACTCATTGAGTTTGCTCATCCATCAGTTGTTTAAGTTGATGTGTGAACTCAGACACTTGAAGCTTGTGCTCAGAAAAGGCTACATAGGTTGTAGAAACTCATGGGATCCAAAAACAGTGTATACACCACAGATTGGCATTCCTCCAAGGTAGGGAGTTGGCTAGGTTTTGATATTCAAGTGATAATAGCTGAATCACTGGATCAGACAACCAAGCATTTTTATAGGAGGGTTTGGCAGAAAAGGAGATGTTACTGTTAATCCATAAGCTGGCTGTTGAAATTTTAGAGGCTGTTGTGGAAAGGCAGATCGAAAGCATGAATCATGCAGTTAGAAAAATCAGAGGATAGATTTATGATCATGAAGAGATCTGACAGTGGCTCTGCTCAGAAAATGGTTGCTTAGAGTACGTGGATGTGTTCTGTGGGACTTGCGTTTGGCTTGAGATCCCACTATTCGTCATGGAGCAATAAAGGGGACTTTATTGCTTGACCTGATTTAACAACAAGGTTGCTGTCCAAAGGGCAGCCTGCTGCCCTCCCCACCCACATATTCCCCTTACTTCCCTCTGCTTCAACTATCGCAATTGTGCAGCTGGAGAGTGAGTCACATTGGTAAACTAACTGTATTTTTTTTTTTTTTAATATGTGTTAGTTTTCTGTCAGATCAGTGAACTGAACTGAACCAGCACTGAATACAAGTGCAGTATCAGTAAGGTATGCTTTGGCAAGGGGAAGGAGAGAGGCAGCAACATGGAGTTAAATTGAATTCAAGTGCTGAGGTTAAACTAGAGACTTGGATGCATGGAACCAATGGGGCCAAATTACCAGCTGGTTTGAAGCCTTATAGCTTTACTGTTTGTAATAGATCTACTCTAGTTTACCTCCGTTGATCTAGATTGGTTTAGAAGTGCAAACTCACAAGCTGGTAAGCAACTAGTTTCTTTTCCTGTTTTCTTCCTGTTTTTCAGCAGAACGTTCTGATTGATCTACTCTTTAGGAAAATCTTTTTGAAAGAAAAAAAAAAAACCAAAACAAAACCCAGAAAATCTGCTATAAATCCATAAAAAGCAGCTTGAGCATCTTGCTAGCTAACTGTAAAGGGTTATTTTGAAATTGCCTCCAACCAAAAACAGTTGTAAGACTCTGGACTTTGTGTGCATGAGTGTTTATGCATGTACATCTGTGTATTTCCACTTGTGTTCCAAGAAACATTGTATATTAACAGCCCAGTTATTCTTTCATTAGGCTTACATTAAAGTATTTCCCAGAAATGAAAATGAAGGGAGGATTCCATGATAGGAAGTGAGAAAGATATAATTGCAAAATGCTTAGAAAGCTACAGGCTATATATATATATTTTTTTTACTTATTT